>CABHPP010131142.1:0-32500 GCA_902168425.1 Peromyscus attwateri
CGATGTGCTTGTCAGGCTTCCCTACTAAGATTGGGCTTCCCTACGAGAAGCCAGGGTCCCAGTGTGTTTACCCCTTGACCCACAGCAACCTGGTCCCAGTTTCTCTAGAACCTTCTTCTGTGTGGATGCTGATCTCCTTCTCCATGTCTTATCCACACAGCATTCATTTTAGTCCCTTTAAGAAGACAGTAATTGTCAGGTATGATATCCACTTTAATCTCGATACTCAGGAGGCAGTAGCAGGAGAATCTCTATGAGTTCAAGATCAGCCTGGTCTACAGAGTGAGTTCTGGGATAGTCAGAGCTATGCTATGTAGAAAGACCCCATCTCAAAAAACAAACAAACAAACAAAAGGGTCAGGCAGTGGTGGTATATGCCTTTAATCTCAGTATTCAGGAGGCAGAGGCAGACAGATCTCTTGAGTTCAAGGCCAGCCTGGTCTACAGAGTGAGTTCTAGGACAGCCAGGGCTGTTACACAAAGAAACCCTGTCTCAAAAAACCAAAAAAGAAAAAAAAAAAAAAAGAGACAGTTATTTATCTGAGTGTGTTCTGCCTTCCGGCCTGGTCTTGTTATAGCGTGATGCACACAGGCCCCCGTTCCTTCATATTTATAGCCAGAATATGCAGAAAAGACACTTCTGCTTCCTAGAATTACAGCATGGAGAGAGGAACCAAAATGTAAGTGAATAAAAATTCACTTTTCTTTCTTTCCGTGCCTGGAAACCTCTGGAGTATTACTTGACCAGAAGGAAGCTGACACATTACTCTGGCAGTTTGTGGGTTAGAACTTCTGGCTCTAACATGGGTTTTATGAATGAAAGATTGCTAGGTTTCTTCTGCACCACTTCATGTTTCCTGCCAGAAGTGACTCAGTTGGTTTTCTGTGTGATTCAGATCAGATTAATGATATTAGGTGATGAAAAAATAATGACTTACTCCTTATCTGGTAGAAATCATGCTGGCCCCATGCTGAATCCTAAGACCATAAGCAGATGAAATCCACTGAGTACGGGTGTGCTAGAGAAAGAGATGTACAAGTTCTTCCCACTGTTAGCTAAAAAAAACAAAACTCCATCTGCTAAGGATTGAAAAGATGTTTGGAAGGTGTTTTCCAGTCCTACTCTCCTTCATAAGAGAGTGGTCAAGGCCTATAATTCCATCTGCTTGGGAGACTGAGGCAGGGGATCTCATGTTCAAAGCCTGGCTGTGCTAGAGTGAGCTGGAGGCTGGTTTAGGCAGCTTAACAAGATCCTTTCTCAAAATAAATAAGGAAAGGGCTGGGGGAGTTCAGTGGTAGAGCACTTGCCTAGCATGCACAAGGCCATAGGTTCAATCCCCATACCTCAAAAAGGAGAGAAAGAAAGGAGAAGAGAAAAGAAGCCCCTTGATAGGTGTATGAGCCGCATTTAAAGGGGAAACCCATCCGTTAGGGTAAAATACCCTTGAGGAGAGAATGGGGTGTGCACACCCAAACATCTTTAAAAACTCAAGTGATAATTAAGGGCCCCTCAAAGTCTTTGCATATTGTGGATGCCAACAGACAGTTCTCAGTGCCTGTATCTATTATTAGGTGCCTGGGTTTCACTTCTAGGTTCTAAGAATGCGGGGGAAATTCAGGGAGGTGATGAGCAACTTTGTTTTCTTATAGTTCAGTTTTCACACCAGATATTGACTTGATACAGCAAGCTGGATGGTTGGTTTTCAAGGTGAAGTGGTACATTATGGGGAGTGGTTAAAAAAAAAAAGTAGATGTGACCATTGAGCCCTACTGCTTGGAGTACTCTTAATAGTAGGATGACAGGATCATTATACACCTTGCATAAAATGAGATGTAGACAGGCTTAGTGACTTATGTCTGAAATTCTAATGCTCAGGAGGCTGAGACGGGAGGATTACCGGGTCAGGCTGAACAACATAACAAGAACTTGTCTCAACATGTACCCCCACCTGAAGAAAAATTTAGAGGGAACATTGTTGTCAGTTTGGATTATAGTTCTGCATGAATTGATCATTACCTTAATATAGAAAGTATTAACTGGGTTGTTACCTCTTCCTCTTTATTATCTTCAAATATAAAGGAAAATTGTAGAAGACAGAAAAAAGTACTGATGAATGTTAGAATTCATCTTTGCAGTGGAGCCCCGTGGCTTGTTCTGTGCTAAAAGAGCTAGAGGAGGCCAAGCTTCATTGTCCCACTGGCAGCTGCTGGGGGGATTCTTCTAGACTGTAAGTGGAAGAAGGCTCTCCACCAGGAAATAGGGCAAGCCCAGTTTAGACAGCTCAGAGACGTCCAGCTGGCTGTGAGAAGCAGCATAAGCTTTATGTGGAATGTCCAACAGGTGCTTGGCGTCCATTGCTCTGTTTCCTGAACATTCTTTGCCGAGTAAATCTAATCATGCTAGCTGCAACTTAACAAGACCTTAAAGCAGTATGCAATATTAGTTACTTCATTCATATTTTCTCTTGTGTCACTTACTCCTCCCAGCAGCCCTTTATGATACCAATGATATGAAGACATGAGGCTATGTTCACAGATGTGTACATATGGATGTGTGCACACACACATACACATAAACATTTTTTTTTTTTGAGACAAAGTCTTACTCTTAGTTCAGGCTGCCCTGGAACTCTATCTATCTATCTGTCTATCTATCTACCTATCTATCTGTCTATCTATCTGTCTGTCTGTCTGTCTGTCTGTCTGTCTATGTATCTATCTATATCTATCTATCTATATCTGTCTATCTATATTCATCCATTCATCTATCTATGTAGTTCTAGGCTATCAATGGCCTATGTGTGTGTGGTCTGCTGGCAGAGGTGAAGCAAAGCTACCCTGGTGACTTGGATGGCTCGTCGGTGTTTTCAGAACTGAATGTCAATGCCTTAGTTACAAATAGGCTAAATTGCTGGCACTATCCAAAGATTTGGGCAGATGGGGGCATGTTAGCTATCTAGACTGGTTGCCTTGTGAGTTTTCTCTGCCACTTCATTTCCTAGGAAGACACTTAGCCAGAGTTGGGTGCATACCCCAAATCTACAAAAGAACTGGATTAATCTGAATATGAGCCAGGATTAGTTTTCATTCTTTTGACTGAACACGTTTGGTGTCATGAGATTGGAGTCAATGACATTTGGTCACTGATAGTCCTGGAGCATCACGACTGCCTTCTGTGTTCTCTGTCCCTTTGAACTTCCCTGTATTTCACTGATCTGAACCCAGCAAATGTCTTCCTTTATAAAGTACCCACCATTTCAAAAGAAATCGATAAGCAAGGCCCACATGAGTGCAGTGTTATTTTTGGACATCACTCTCAAAGGTTTTGAAAAGGGTAACTATCATGCTCAAACCTGTCATTCTCGATTCTGAGAAGGATTAGACTCCAGGCTATCCTCTATGGCAAGCCTGTGCGTCGTCATGGCTTTCAGATAACACCATTTTGGAGAAAGCAAACCCTCCACCTCAGTGTAATTCCCTCCTGTGGAAGCCAGTTCTTCCATTTTCAAGTTGGGTTAGCTCTTTTTCTGACTGATCCTGGGTATCTATCTGCCTTGCCTCCTGGTTGTGCTCCTACCTGGTGGGAGGCACCACGTGGGGTCCTCATTACTTACATGTGCATGGCTACTCAGTGCTCTGGGAATTAAGGCAACTTTTTCCCAGGGATCGGACTCAGCCACGTACAAGGAAAAGTCTACAGTCTGAATCTTACTTACAAAGAGGAAGTGAATCAAAAGGCCCAATTCTTGCAAGATCCCTGTTGAGAAATGTGAGCTAATCAAAGCCAGCTTGGGAGCAGGATGTCCCGACCCGTGACTGCTGGAGCCTGGACAGGATATGACTGCGACTCTTACTAGTCTTGTGTGCTACCCCAGGAGATTGGCATTTCAGATGCATTTGATCTTTGTGAATAAGCCTTTACCGAGGAGACTGGGGGAGGGAGGGAGGCAGGAGGCAAAAGTGCCAGAGAAACCCAAAGAATCCATCTGCAGTCTACGTAATGCTCCTTTGCTTCTTTTGGCCTTGAAGGTAAAGGTGGACATTTCCCAAAATTTCTATGCATCTGGCATCAGGTCTCCGGGACAGCACCAGTCTCTTTCTTATTTCCCATTATTCAAACATAAAGTCAGATATTATACAAAAGAACCAGTCAAGGAAGATGGGTGCTTAAAATGAGTTAGTTACTTCTCTGGAGTCACATCTGAAGTTCAGTTCCTCACTAGCGGTGTGAATACTTCATTTCACCTCTACAAACCTGTTTCCTCATCAATAAAAATGGGAACAATATAGTAACAACCTTACCAAAAGTGTAAGACAGTGTCTTCTACATAAAAGGTTCCCAAGAATCGGGATTACTGGACTGGAGAGGTGGCTTAGTGGTGGAGAACACTTGTTGCTCTTTTGGATGACCCTGGTTTGGTTCCCAGCACTCACTCGCATGTTGGATCACAGCCATTCAACTCCAGTTCAAGGGGATCAAAAACCCATTTCTGATCTCTGCAGGTACCAGGCATGTACGTGCTGTGCATACATACATGCAGTCAAAACTCTTATGCACATAAGATAAATAAATCTTGAGAATTATTTTTTAAGGCTTATTACTGTTGATTGATGGTTGCTGCCAGGCTTTAAGAAAAGGCCTAGAGACACCAACAGAGCTACCCATGAGCTGTTCTTTTGCAGTGGCCATGACCTTGAGTTAAATACCTGAACGTGCTTTATGAAGTCACTTCCTTTTCTAGTTGAGAACTTCCTTAGAATTAAGGGAAGGAGTTTCCCATAACTATGTCAAAAACCAAAGGTTGACAGTCCATGCTAAAATGTCCTCGGTGACAGTAAATTTACCCATGATAGCATAAAAGCATTCCCTACCTCTTTAAGAGAGAATCTCAGAACACACAACACCTTTAATCCCAGCACTCTCGAGGCAGGTCTCGGAGGCTTGCCCGGGCTACCAAGACAAGTCTACCAAGGGCAGCCAAGGCTACACAGAGAAACCCTATGCTAGGAGTAAAAGCGTATACCGCCACCACCCCAGCTACATTTCTGTTTTCTAATGGCATCTTAAACCAATCATCTTCTTCAGAGAAACAGAGCTCCTCCCTCCTAGGGTTCTGCCTCCCTTCCAGCAAGGCTCACAGAGTAGCCCCAGAATCAGCAGTTCCTCACCCCCCACCCCAACTTACTTTGAAGCAACCATAGTTGACAGTTCTTCAGACTTATTCCGCCTTCCAGGGTGTTTCTTATTCCTGACTCTATGATCTAAAGTTTATGATCTAAAGTTCCCGTCAACCTGTTTGTTCTCCACGGGGGCCTTCAAAGGAAGAGATGAAAGAAGGAAGAGATGCTCATGGCGTGGGGGGTCACAGCGGGAGCCACACAAGCCCATGCATTTGGGGGGCTGCTGATGAGCAGGTCACTCATTCACCGAGAAGAAAGGAAGTGGAAACTGCAGCTCTGGGCTCTCCGGGGACTTGTGAGGGGCCTTAGAAGCTTGCCGACTCACCCCCAAGCTGTGTGAAGAAAAGACGCCATTGACAGGCGCAGGCCAAGGCACGTCATCTGGTGGGTGTTTTTGTTCAGTTTGGTTTGGTTTTTTAAAATTTGAGTGGGTGATAGCTTTTTCTCTGGAGAAATGTTAGAAACAAAGGATCTTTGAGTTATGACCACAGACTCCCCAGATAGGGTGCGATAATCACCCAGATTCAAACTTGGTTTACATATTCAGACAACACTATCTAAACTCCCGGAGTCTGCATCCCAGGCTTTCTAGAAGTGAGGGATGGTCCTGAGGAAGACTTGAGTTGGTCAGGGATGACATGCTGTGTCCCAGTAGACACAGCCTTCCCTGCATTCTGCCGGCGAGCGAGTGGGAGGAATTACAGATTCTTTTCTCTGCCCCCTGTCAGTGCGGCCTACCCAAGGAAAACCCCAAAGCACAACCAAGCACAGAGGTCTTCTCTGGACCAGAAAATGCTTTAACTATTTCTGGTACTTAGATAGGAAACACATTCAGACTTCCTGGTTGTCTTTGCCTCTCTCTTTGTCTGTCTTGAGAGACAGCTTTGGCTTGTTCAGTGGGAAATTCTAGCGCCCTTCACTTCTCAGCCTGCCTCTCTATACTGCAGCTGTGAGTTCTTTGTAAGCTCATTGCGTGTGTGAAGGTTAAAGTGGGCAGGTTGATCCATCTATTGCTGCACAAACTAATTATATTTAAAACAAATATTTCCAAGCTGAATGGGATGGAACACTTTTGTAATTCCAGCACTTGAGAGGTGGAAACAAGAGAATCAGGAGTTTGAGACTAGCCTGGGCTGTATGAGACTCTCAAAAATAAATAAATAA
The DNA here is from genome assembly GCA_902168425.1 of Peromyscus attwateri. Taxonomy (NCBI): domain Eukaryota; kingdom Metazoa; phylum Chordata; class Mammalia; order Rodentia; family Cricetidae; genus Peromyscus; species Peromyscus attwateri. The sequence goes on from CABHPP010131142.1 coordinate 6,346, forward strand.
ATGAAAATAAAAGAAAAAAAAAAGAAAGAAATCTGGTTTATTTTATATTTTAAATTCATTTGTGCTGAGGCAGATGCATTTGGGGAGGCTGAGGCAGGAGGATCACCATGTATGGCTGAAAAATGAGGACATGGCTACTTCAAGGTATGGTTGAGGAGAGGGTTTTTAATTGTAGATATGAGGGAGAGGCATCTGGAAGAGTCCAGATTGAACATGGTCATTTGACTGGAGTAGGCCATGGGGAAGGAGGGAGAGAGAGAGAGGAGAGAGAGAGAGGAGAGAGAGAGAGAGAGAGAGAGAGAGAGAGAGAGAAGAGGAGAGGAGAGGCAAGCAGGGCAAGAGAGATCCAGGAGCAGAGTCAGCCAAGAACCAAGAGAGCAAGCGACCCTTGGTCCAAAATGGCTGAGTTACACAGGGACCAGAAGCTGAGGGACCTGAAGCGAAAGCCCCGCCCCTCGGAGGGGGAGGTTTAGGGAAGGGGCGGGGTGAGAAGTGCTGGGTGGAGCCACAGGTACCGAGTGAGACTTGTCCTGGGTTTCTTGACCTAACAATGGCAATATAATCACAGCTTTCAGAGGTCAGGGCTTGGCCCTCCTTAGGGAGGCTATTCTGCGGCTGACCAGACAGTGCTGTTCATCTGGTGCTGATTTTGAGCCCCGTGTCTTTCATGTTTACCACAGCGCATGACTGGGGAAGTAGTACTTGAGCCTAGGCAGTCTGGGGATGGAGCCCAGGGTCTCACACATGGTAAGCAAGCACTCCGCCACTGAAGCTGCATACCCAGCACTCCCTCTTTTTTTTTTTTTTTTTGATAAATTCTCACTATATTAGTCCGGGCTGGCCTTGAACTTGAGAGCTTCCTGCCTCTCCTTCCCTACCGATAGGATTACAAGAATTTACCACCACACCCACCTTACCCTCAGTAAGTCCGCTTTTGTGGCCTGCTTTTTCTTATTTCCCCTTAGCTGTTCCTCAAAATTCATGGCTAAAACATGATTGGTAGTGACTAAATAATACTCCATTACTCAATGAGACCAGTGTAATTGTTCTTCCACAGGTAAATAAATTGGTTTAAACATGAAAAAATAAAAAACAAAAGAGGAAATTCTGGTATACAGCTTTATGCCTTTGCTTAGATATTAGCTGAACCTGTGCCAAGTCTTGTCTTGGAGTTGGTCAGCTAGTATACATTAAAGGATTGTATTTCTTGAGATATTGATAGGATTTTCCTTCTGATATTAATAGGAATTCTGTGAAGCAGGGTTCTCCTGTTAAATGAATTTGAGTGGTCTGTATTCCCACTCATGGATTAGAGGTTCACAGCCATATCAACACAGAAACTTGAAGTCTTCTCATAAAGGCTCTCCCACACACCAACACACCATCTAAACTATTTATTGCATTTATTTATTTGTATATATGTCTATATACTGTCTTAGGGTTTCTGTTGCTGTGAAGAGACACCAGGACTAAGGCAACTCTTATTTTAAAACAAAAAAACAAAATAACATTTAATTGGTGGCTTGCTTACACTTTCAGATGTTTAGTCCATTATCATGGCAGCAAGCAGGCAGATGCTGGAGCAGTAGCTGAGAGCCACAACCTGATTCACAGGCCTAGAGAAAGACCATGGGCTTGGCATGGGCTTCTGAAACCTCCAAGTTCACCTCCAACAAGGCCATACCTCTTAATCCTTCTAATTCTTTCAAATGGTGCTACTCCCTGGTGAGTGAGCAAATATATGAGCCTGTGGGAGCAATTCTCACTCAGACCACCCCATAGACACATATTTATTGTGTGTGTGTATGGGTGGGTGTCTTAGTTAAGGTTTCTATTGCTGTGAAGAGACACCATGGCCACAGCAACTCGTATAAAGGAAAACATTTCATTGGGTGGCTTACAGTTTCAGAAGTTTAGTCCATTATCATTGTGGTGGGACATGGCAACATGCAGGCAGACCTGGTGCTGGAGAAGGAGCTGAGAATGGAGAAGGAGTTTATATCTTGATCCTGCAGGCAACAGAAAGTTAGTTGAACTAGGTATAACTTGAACATAGGAGACCTCAAAGCCCGCCTCTACAGTGACACACTTCCAACCAACAAGGCCACACCTACTCCAACGAGTCCACACCTCCTAACAGTGCCACTCCCTATGAGCTTATGGGGGCCAATTACATTCAAACTACCACAATGGCTGTGGACATGAGCATGCCATGATGCACAGGTGGGGTCAGGGAACAGTTTGCAGGAGTCAGTTATCTCCTCATACTATATGGATCCCAGACGTTGAACTCAGGCCCTTAGGCTTGACAGCAAATGCCTTCACCTGCTGAGTTGTCTTGCCGACTCCTTTTTTGACCCAGTGTTTGACAAGTTTGCTTGTGCAATGCTGTTGATTTGTTTGTAACATTGAGGATTATTTCATATAGCCAAGATAGTAGGAATCAATCCAGCCATGGGAAGCTACCGACCCTCAATTATCTTCAAAGTGTGAGGTACAAATTTACTCCATTATTTTAGGCAAGGTTATGTTTATGAAATAAGTTGGAAATGTTTCCTTTCCTCCACTTAGGACCCCAGGCTGATTTTGTCCTGTTGGTTTTTTTGTGACAGCTGCAGAGGTCACACTGAACCTGTTCCATGCTTTGTAAATGTCAGTCCCAGCCTTCAGCCTAAACCAACACGGGCCCACCCTGAGTTCTGCCTGGCATGGCCTGCTCTTGTTTCCCAGGGACCCAGACTGAGCCTTCAAGAGGGCCATTTTGTGAGAAGGCTCATTCCAGAGACAGTCTGGATGGCAGAATGCTAATCATAGACTAGGGAGGCCATGATCGGGTATCATCAGGTACTTGATCATTCACCAAGTGAATAGACAAATTCGTGAGCCCATCCCAGGGTTGATGGGCCAACCTGGGATGAAAGTGGGGGATACTGGAGCAGTGAGATGTATACCACAACACCAAGGATAGTCAACAGTTTGGGGATTCTCTTGGGGTGTATCTCCTAGGTCACAGAACTTGGAGGACCCTCCTGAGGGAGGTCATAGATGAATGTGACTGACTGCCCAGACACGTGCACAGACCATATGCATTACAGTCTTGTAATGACCCCATGAACCGTGTGGTGCCGGAAGGAGAAGTACCAGAAGTTTCCCATCATCCTTTGTGAGAAGTCTTTGACACTGAACTCAGGACCGTGAGGAACAACTCAGCTGTGGGGCAGCCCCTCTCTAGCTTTTCACTAAGCTTGGATTCTAAGGCATGACTTGAACCATTCTGTAGGGAGGATGCTTGGCAGTCTTAGGGTCCGGCAGAGAAGGCTGACCAAGGCATCGTCTTGTGAAAATGCCAAGGCTGATGACCAGAAGTCTGAGGATGAGACACAGTTTCTCCTTTGTCCCTGGGGCCTGTGACAGTCCTTCCTCGGGCTTGAATATTTGAAGCCTCTTCTGTCAGTTACCCCTCTTTGGAGACTGTTCCTCCCGTGCTGCCAAGCCAGCCTTGCTTCTCACGCGACCTCTAGTGACTGTTGCTGGTATTACTTCCTGCTCCAGGGATACGTTTTGTTCGGCTAGACTATGGAATAACCAGGCTGTCCTGGAACTTTAACGGTATAGCATGGGCTGCTTCGAACTCTTAAAGATTCTCCTGACTCTGGCTTCCAAGTACTGAGATTACAGGTATGAGCCACCACACCCACATCCTAGATTGTTTCATTTTACGTGCTTTGGAGAAGGCACTTGATCTTTTTCCTGGGATTTTCTTGGGATGGGGGGCTTCATCCTAGCATACAACTGTTTTCTAAGGCGATTATGCACATTTTACAATAGAATTATTGGCTTATTAAGTACACATTGAATCTTACCTTGTGCCTTATTCTCCTGGGATCCAGTGGTCAGGACAGAAGAAATTCCACTGTGATAAAAGGATTCATAGACGATTGCAATGATCTGTGTCTTCCTGTGATTTTACAGCTTATTCGAGATGGCAGGCACTTCAGCAGCCGAAGATGATACAGGGCACTGTGAGAAAATGGCTTTCACAGACCTGTAAATAAAATCTTGTCTGACGAAGATGTCAGTGTGAGAAACAGAAGCTAGACATAGACTGTTTCCTCTGCTTCCTAGACATTTACTGTTGGAAGAGGGGTTGATGGGAGATGATCTGGACACTTGAGAGGTCAGCTGAAAAGCAATAGTCATCAACCTGGCAATGTGATACCTAGTTCTGGTTTTATGGATTTGCACAAATAGTATGTAGAATGCCCAAGGAATTACACATTCTCACCTCATAGTTGCATTATTCCTTCAGATTCTGGTCAAATAGCGGTTGCAATCATTGGATGCTTTACTAAGAGTAAATAACTGGCCCAGAGCTAGTCGGCTGGTAAGTAGTGGGTCCAGACTCCAGCGTACTAGCTCTAGAGTCTAGAATCTAGAGCGTGCATGCTTACCTCTCCTCTGTACTATTTATTAAGGCTTCAGTTAAAAAGACAGTCGTGAGTCTGGGAATATGGCCCAGGTGGTAGAGTGCTTGTCTGGCATATATGAAGCTCAGAGTTGGATCCCTAGTGCTACCTAAAGCTAGATATGGTGGTCTATCCCTATAACTCCGGCATTCAGGGGGAGTATAAGTTCAAGATTGTCCTTAGCTACATACAGCGTTCAAGGCCAGCCTAGGCTATGGGAGATGCTGTTTCCATCCCTGTGTGTGGGGTCGGTGTCCCGCCTCCCCTACCCCCCCCCCCCCTTGAGACTCCTCCCGACAGGGTTTCTCTGTGGAGCCCTGGCTGTCCTGAAACTCCCCCTGTAGACCAGGCCGGCCTCAAACTCACAGAGATCTGTCTACTTCTGCCTCTCAAGTGCTGGAATGACAAATGTGTGCCACCAACGACTGGAGAGATGGCTCAGAGGTTAGGAGCACTGGCTGCTCTTCCAGAGGTCCTGAGTTCAAGTTCTAGCAACCACATGGTGGCTCACAATCTTCTATGATGAGATCTGGCGCCCTCTTCTGGCCTGCAGGCATATATGCAGGCGGAACACTGTATACAAAATAAATAAATCTTTTTTAAAAATGTGTGCCGCCACCACCCAGCTTCAAAATTTTTTTTACTTAAAAACTCAGTAGTAAGTTTTAGAACTGTATGCTCAGTACTCAGGGCTGAAATGACCTTAAGTCTAGAATTAGTTTTTAAAATTCAGCAAGTCTTCAGATGGAAAGATGGTGGTAAAATCTTGGTATATGTTTGTCTAGATGATGTTTGTGGCATGCATGTGGTCTTTACCATCTTACCTTATTTCCATAATTAAAGAGCAAAAGATACAGCTAATGAATTTGAAGACTTTGAAATATTATTTTACTGTTAGCATATAGAGACTTTTTCTCACTTATGCAGATAAAAGTAATGAGTTTCAATAACTTATTATTGTAATTGTGGCTATGTGGAGGAGAGGGCTCTCTTCTCTATGCTAATAGCTACTTTTCACCTAATCCTCAGTGTGATTCCCGGTCCCATGTCTCCCCCTCACTCCTTAAAATCAATACAAAGAGTTAGAAGAGGTCACAGAGACCACTCCTTCCAAAAATGCTCATTTTCACAAACACAGAAATGAAAGCAGAGAGAATCTGAATGATTGGCTCAGGGTTGAAGTAGAGCTTTTAAAGGAGACCTGTTTCCAAACACTTGGGGGTTCAAGGAAGAGGAAGAGTTAAAAACCTAGGCTTTTACCAATGGTGGTGCACTCGGGAGGCAGAGGCAGGCTGATCTCTCAGTTTGAGGCCAGCCTGGTCTACAGAGCGAGTTCCAGGACAACCAGGGCTACACAGAGAAACCCTGTCTCAAAAACAAAACAAAAAACAACCAACAAACAAACCCTGGGCTTTCTGGCTCCATACATCCCAGCTCCTGTAGTGGGTAGCCATTCCAACTTTAGTCTGGAAGTTCCAACCCCCATTGAGGCTTCCGTAACTATCACGCCTACAAGGCGGGGCCAAGGGAGGCCCTGAAGACCAGAGATCGGGACGCGCGGCGCTCTCTTCTTTCCTGGACCTGGACGTGAGAGGTAGACCGAGGAGGGTTCTCCAGAGAACACCGCCAGACTGCGCTGCCTCTTTTCCAGAACCCACCACCTACCTATCCCGTCATTTGTAAGTTACCCACTAAATAAATCTTCCTTATAACTACGTGGAGTGGCCTAAGTAATTACAACAATAAGCTCCCCTCAAAAGGAGAGTGTGTGGGTTAAAAGCTGCAGCTCCCTTCCTCCCTCCCACCTCCCAGAACCTCGCTCTCAGCCTCCCTGCAAGCCCTTCTACATGACGGGTGTCCCATTAGACATCTGGGATGTGAAGTGAAGAAAAGATGAAGGAATTGGGACTTCACCCCAACTTTTGGATATGACTGGACCCCTTTATTCAGTGCGTTTGCTGCATATTTCTCATCACAGACCCCAACCATGCCATCCACAGCGGCCGTCGTAAGAGAACAGCCCACCATTGTACCCTCTCAGAGATGCATTTGAGTTTTGTGACACTAAAACCCATGCATGTCTTTGATCCAGAAGCGAAGGCCAGGCCTTTCCCACCTGCAAGAAGTGGTTCTCTGGGGGCCGAGGTACTCAGTTGGTAGAGTGTTTGCTTGGGTTCAGTCTCCAGCATTGCAGAAACCAGGCATTGTGGCTAAGCTTGGGCTCCTAGCCCCTGGAAGGTAGAGGCAGGAGAAGTGAGTTTTAAAGCCAGTCTGGGCTATTATAATGAGTTCAAGGCCATCCTTGACAACATGAGATACTGTCTTAAACAAAGTTAGTTTCCAAAGGGCCAACCCATCTGACATCCTGCTGTCATGGTCTGTGACAGAATACCTGTCCCTTGGACATTTGGAGCCCTTGTCTGTCTGTCTGACATACGTTTTCGAAGGATGCTGACAGTTTTAGAGAATGTGCCTAGAGGCCCCACGCTACTGTTTAATTAACCATTACTCTAATCTCCCTGCCTGACAACTCCCGAGGGGCAATCTCAAAAGCTAAAATCTTACCTTTCCGACTCTGTTGTCATCCATTCCAAAAAGTCTAGGGGCGTCTTTGGGTCTTTAGCAGGTAAGATAAATGCAAAAGGCTGCCCAATTAAGACTGGTGTCTCCTGGGAATCTGGAGTCTCCTTCTCAGTCAAAGACTTGGTTGTCGCAGGACAGGTCAGCTGATAATTGGTTGCCTCTGATGAAGAGGGCAGAGGATGTCAGGATCATGGTTGGCCTTGGGTGGCCTTCATAGAATCTCAGCTTCCTCACCTGTAAAAAGTTGATCTCTATGGCGCTGCCACCTCTTACGATATGATCTCAGATAATTCATGTCGCCACAGCCTTGGAGCTAATGTCCTATCTGTTCGCCTGTCTGTCTGTCTATCTGTCTGACATGTTGCAAAATGCCTGCCGGGCCTATTTGAGTTAACTGACTCTTTAGATCTGGTGGCCCCGAGATGTGTGTTGAATGTTTGATCTTGTAATGAAACCCTTCCACTTAACCATGACTCTCTTCTGCTCTCGATTTTGCAAGTGTGTGTGTGAACCAGTTTCTTCCTTTCTAAAAGCAGTGCTGAGCAGACAAAGCTTAGAAAGGGTGTTTGTTCTCTTCATGTTGTTTCAGGGAAAATAGAGAAAGTCAAACCTCCTCCATCCCCCACAACTGAAGGTCCCAGCTTGCAGCCTGACTTAGCCCCTGAAGAGGCTGCCGGAACCCAGCGGCCCAAGAACCTGATGCAGACCCTCATGGAAGACTATGAGACACACAAATCTAAAAGGCGCGAGAGAATGGATGATAGTAGTGTAAGTTTTTCCTCCTTTCCTTTCGCTTTTCTGAGGGTGACTGTCAGTGTGCTGTGCTTGTGTCCTAGTTCAGACCTGGATGTGTGTGCATTTGTCTGGTTCTCTTGCATCGTGGATCTGAAACTTATTTTTAAATGAGTGGTTTAACATACCTTGGGGGGGTCTTGTTTCGTATCTCAAAAATATCTATCATCAAGAGCTGGTCGTTTGGCGGCCAAGTCAAGCTTGAGGTGGTGGGCAAGTCTGGTACCTGTGGAGGGAGATAGTGTGCCTGTGCCCTACAGTAAAGAAAAGTGCACACTCCCTGGAAGCACCCTCAGGTTTCAGAATCTATGCTGTGATCAATCCTTATGTGTTGCACACTGCTCAAGATACTGTGTTTGGGGCTCTTTGTGAGCATAGTCATACAGGAAAGAGCCATTTTAAATGACAGCTAAAAACCACACAACTCCCAACTACCTTCAACCCCTAGAACTGTGCACGTGCTGGTCATGTGCTCTATGAAGGAAGTCATCTGCTCTGTGGTGTCCTTGTCCAGTAAAAAGACTTATGAGGTATGCTGAAATATCCCCCACAAGCCTGGGGGCAGCCCTGGGGTTCATACAAACACTTGAGAGTCTCTGGCATCAGTATTTATCTCCTCAAAGTACCCCCCCCCACACACACACACACGCCATTACACTGAGGTCACAAATAGCTCGGATTGATAAACTACCTAGTTTCTGCCTGTTGTCCTGGTGTGTTTATATGTACAGCATCCCCTTTCACTCTTCAGAGCATCCCAGTTTGGATAAGCTGTGCAATCACCCTCAACTCAAATGCTCTGTGATTCACAATAGGAAGTCCCTGCCAACTCAATGAGCCTTTCATGTGCCGGCTGGATAATCCCAAGTTCAAGGGTTTCTGGAATGAATGCCAAATGCTGAAGGCTTCTTTTCAATCCAAGTGATAAAGAGAAGATGAAAGCACACCCATCCCATCCCTCTGCTAATCATGAAGGAGCACTTGCTTTGCTGCGCTGTGAGGCCAAGGGGCCTCTCTGGATAGAGGCCTGCCCTGGGTAGCTGCTGCAGCCGGTTGTACTGGGTTTCACCGGGCAGCTGCCAGCAGCAGCTTATGTTTACTAAGTCATGTGAGCAGCCCTATTATTTGGGCAGTCCCTCTTTCAGTGTTGTTGGTCACAGTCTGAAGTGCAGTCTTAGCAGCATACCGTTTCTTCTCTCCCTGTGATTCAAAAGTGTACATCGGCGGCTTTGCTGGAAGCTAGCCGAAGAGTCATGGACCGTTCAGTGGCGACCCACACAAATGCTTCCTAAGCGCAGTCTATGTTTCTTGTGTGTGCTTTTTGCACTGGGGTGCAGATGTTACGTGAGGGCAGCACATGGCCGTGCCTGGTGGCACAGGTCTGTAATCCTAGACACTGGGAAGCTGATGTAGGAAGATAACACAATCAAGGTCTGCCTGGGACAGTGGAAGGAGATACTCGTGTCATAGGCAGAAATCTAGACCCTTCCTTCAGGCACGCTGACACTCAGGCACCCACCTAGGGAATGCCAACCAGAGTTTCCTCTTTGAATGAATGAGGCTGCCTGGAGTCAGCATTCTAATGTACTAATGACCTCCTGTCTCTATCCCACCCAAGTAAGTAAACCAACATGTCAGCTAAGGAAGAAACCTACTAGTGAATTGGTTTGTTTTTATTATTATTTAAAGGCAGGGTGTCTTGAGCTTTTCCTGGTATCACAATAGAGCAAAATCTGTCAATTGTTGAAAAAATTTTTTGGATAGGACAAAAAAATCTATCCAATCCCTTGTAGCCCTCCTTGCCCCCTCTTAAAAGAGACCCAAATCTCAAAAACCCATGCTCAAATTGCTTCTTGAGAAATCATATGGGCATCAGCCAAAACTGATTTCCAAAGCACCCACTAGCCCTTCTCATGCAGGGCACCTTCCCACTGTCCTGTGTAGAAAAGAACGAGTTTCACCCCCTCCCCGCAGTTGGTCCCTAACCCCATCTCCATTTTTCCTTGTCTCGGGTACCGGGATGATAATGAGGAGGAGATGGGTTGCTTGACAGCCGTTATGTAGCTGGCTCCCCTGTCTCTGGGAAGCTAACGGTGATTCTGGTCGAAGCCATGCAGCTCTGTTCTCCTGGCCCCATTCACACACATTGTTCGCAGGATGACCTGTGGCTTCTTGGAGTTTCTACCCGCCAAGAGCCTCCCATAACTGGTGCTGGTATCTTCAGTTGCGGCATCACCCTTGATAGCCTTTCTGTATGCTCCTTTGAAGACTAGAAGCCACGTCAGAGCAATGGTGGTCTCTAGAACCCTATCCATGGTTCAAGGGCCTACTTCCTCGGTCTCCGCACTTGATGAAAAATCAAGGCTGAGGACTTATCTTTTTCTTAGAGTGCCTACCTAGCTTGATGGAACCCTGTGTTTCATCCCCAGCACCTCATAAACTGGGCGTGGTGGCACTTACCTGCAATCCTAGCTCTCAGGAGGCAGAGGCAAGAAGATCAAAAGTTCAAGGTCATCTTCTGCTACGTGGGGAGTCTGAGAACAACCCGGGCTAGAGACCCTGACTCAAAATATAAGTAAATTAAAAAAAAAATCTTATACAAGATAAGTTGACTGGGTCCCGACTGGTAGAATCCTTGGCCAAAGAGGGATGTGGGAAAGCCACACTGCCTTTGGTGGCCTTTGTCATGTTTCTGAACTCTCCTCTCCTGCTAGGAACAAGGGGGTTGTTTGAGGGCTCAGTTGATGACAGGTAGAAATTGAAACACTGAGCCTTTTGGGAATGTCTGGGAGGCTCCGTGTCAGCGACAGGAAGTTAGTATCTGTGGATGACCTCATTTGTTTAAGAAAAAAAGGCTCAGACAAAGAACATGACAACTCACTGTTCAAAGGTTTCCCCCACTCAGAACTCGGGCAGACTGCTCCTGGCACCCATCTGGACTGGTGACCTTGTTCTGTGTTATGTCCGGGAACTAAGAGACCATTCCATTTCCACACCAATCCTAAATATGATCATCTCATGATTCTCCAAGGATCATCCCAAGCTTGGAATCTTAACCAGACCCACGAGGTTCTGATGAGGGAAGCTGTGGTCTCCTTCGTGAGATAGTACCACCCTCAGGGCAGGTTTAGAGAGCCTGCCTCCACAAACCTGCCCCTCCCCCATTTCTTCCCCTTTCCCTCCATGTCCTCCTGTCTTCATTCGATTAATGGGGTCTTGCTGTAATGACAAAATGGGGTACAAGGCTGTTAAAGGTTCAGAGAAGCCCACAGGAAAAGCAAGGGCTACTGGGTTACAGAATCCATCAAATCCAGAATGGCCACCTAGGTCCTTGCTGGTGGGCAGCTGGTTGGACAATGGGGGAGAAGAAATCTTGTTAATTCAGTGTGCAGAAAATGAAAACAACAACATCTGGAATTAACAAAGCCTGGCTTATCTGATATTTTTATTAATGAGTAATAGAGTATCTACTTGCCTCAAGAGATACAGGCTTCTTTTAAATAAACAAATATCAGATGAAGCAACTCTTGGAGAGGTTATGTAATGGCACCTACCCGCAAGCCTCTTCCCTCCTCCTCACTTCTGGCATGATGCCAGTGCCCAGCCGCCAAGGGAGGGGAGTCTGTGGATGTGTCTCTGCCATGTACTAACCCTGGTTTTTTCCCTCTCTGCCAGTACACCTCTAAGTTACTGTCTTGCAAGGTGACTTCCGAGGTACTTTTCAACTTGTCTGTCTGGGTTCTGATGCATGCTTGATCCTGGTGCACACTGTCGTGGTCTGCTGTCTCCTGCCATGTTCAATAAGAATGGAGAGAAAAATGCCTTCTCTCCACGTGTGTTTTCTGCCTGGCCTTTCTGACTCAAATGCTGGAGTCCACACAACAGTGAACACTGCTGTGCTGTGCTGTACTGTGCTGGGAAGGGGGGTTGGAGAAAACATTTGTCACCCATGGATCTGGAAGACGTTGAACTAGAGGGCAACTGTTGGCAGGCTGTGTAGACTCCTTTTTTCTTCAGGCACAAGTAGCAAATATATTCTGGTCTGGTTAGCACACAGTGTCACTGCTACAGGCTGAGCTTGTGATTCTGACTAGTCCTCTATTAGCCTTAACACGATTCCCAGAGAGCCCTGCTCTATGGATGTAGGTGACTTATTCCAAAGGCAAACCATCCCGAGCTCTCCCTCCTCTCTCCAATCTTGGAACCTGTATTTTTGTTTTGGAAGCTCAGCCAAGCCGTGGTCCAAACCATCTCCTTCCCCAGACAACTTCCTTTCACACAGATTTCACAAATACATGTGCTGTAAGAATCAATACTGGTGGGGCTGGAGAGACGGCTCAGTAGTTAAGAATGCTTGCTGTTCCTGCAGGGGTAAGAGGGAGTCTGTCTTCTAGCATCCACATCTGGTGGGTCACAATCTCCCATGACTCCAGCTCCAGAGGATCTGATGCCCTCTTCTGGCCTCTGCAGGCACCTGATGAATGTGTACGTACATACATACACATACACACATATATGCTCACATACATGTACACATGAGCTTAAAATTTTAAACAATTTTAAAATGCAGCATTACACACACACACACACTAGGGATTGAATCCAGGACACATACACATTAAACAAATTTAAAAAATTTAAAGCCCAGCATAGTGGCACATGACTTCAATCCCAGCACTTGGGAGGCAGAGGCAGGAGCATCTCTGTGAGTTTGAGGCCAGCCTGGTCTACATAGAGAGTTCTAGGGCAGCAAAGACCACACAGAGAAACTGTCTCCCCCCCCCCCCCCCCCAAATTAAAAATTTTAAATGCTGTATGTATATATACACATACATACATACATACATACATATATACATACATATGCATGCATGCATGCTTGGGATTGAATCCAGGGCTTGACACACGTCAGACAAGCACTCTCTACTTTAAGGTGTGGTTCTAGTCCTTTTTTTTCTCTTTTTAAAAAAGGTTTTTCTTTTTCCCCCCACATTTCTGTTTTTCCTGTAATTTTCATTTCTATAGTATTGCATTTTTATTTCAAAAGAATTGTTTCAAATGTACAGAACTGTAGAGAGAATCATTCATCCACCCAGTTCACAATTTATGGAGGGTTGACTATGAGCTGGACACAGTAGTAGAGCCCAAGAAGGCAGCAGCAGGCAGCTGCTCCTGACATCATGGAGCCATCTACCTCTGTCCCTGTCCCGTTCCTGTAATTCCGGAGCACTGGCTAGATGTTTTCCAAAGGATTCGGTGTGGCAAATCAGGTCAAGCCCTCTTGTTGCTTCTCCCAGTTCCCGTTTTCCTGTTTCTGTCACTCTTTCTCTCCTCCGAGGGATCACCATTCGTGGGATGGGGATCATTCTTGTGCATGGTTTTAAACTACACCTGTGTTTGCACACATAAGGAACACCTTAGGGGTTTTTTGCATGCTTTAAACTTTCTATAAATGCTAAGTCACATGATGGTATCCTCTTCTTACTGTATTCAACTGCTTTTATTTTATGTGTTTATCTTCAAATTTAGTTTTATCTCTTACGTCATGTGTGTGATGTTTGGGCTGCATGTATGTCTGTGCACCATGTGCATGCAGTGCCCTTGAAGACCAGAAGGCGGCATTGGATCCCCTAGAACTGGAGTTACAGATGGTTGTAAGCTGCCATGTGGTTTCTGGGACTCGAACCTGGGTCCTCCACAAAAGCAGCCAGTTCTCTGAACCACTGAACCATCTCTGCAGCTCCTGTTCCACTGTTCTTCGATGTGTCCCTGTTTAACTGGTAGTTCTAGTGTATTCGTTAGAACTACTGGATGAGTACAACCTTCCCTATCAATTTCATGTTGATGGAACTGTAGATTAAGTCCTTTCTGGTGAATTTTTTGGGGTTTTGCTTGTTTCTTTGTTGTATTGTGCTAGGGATTGAAGCCAGCTCCTCTTGCAAGCACCAGTGAACATTACCATACATCTTCCTGTGCATGTATGGACCAATGTCTCTACCTTCAGAAGACCGGGAATACTTTTATTTACCAGCTCTTGCAAATGTTCTTCAAGTTGGTTGTATCAGCCTCCAGCACCACGATATTTTGGTTATAGCTCATTATTAGCAAAGTAACCATATTTTGTAGCTGTAGAATTAGACTATTGGTGACGGATGTGTAAGATTTAAAGCCAACGTTGAGACGCGGCACGTACCTTCCCCATTGTCTGACTGCGGTCCTCATTTAGGAAGCAGCCCTTGGAGAACCAGGCCCTGCTCTCCCATCCTCACTGAGTCAGTATGGTTTAGAACAGAGAAACTCTGGCCAAGGATGTGCGAGGAAGATAGAATTGGGCCCGGTTGGTCTTCAGCTGAAGTAGGAGGATCCCATGTCAGCTTGAATATTGATGGAGTCCTTTCCTTCATAGCCCTCACTAGACTGCCACCTAAAAGTTGGACAACTGTCTTGAAACGCCCAAGCATTAGAAAGAATATTTGTTTTAGAGGCTGTTTCTACAAGAAGTGATCATTCTTCTTCCACCAGACCCAATTAACTGGTAAAAACAGTAAGAAAGCCTTAAGTTGGGTTGTAAAGGGTGCTTGCTGGTGCTTGCTGCTCCCCGAGTCTCATAGCTGTTGAGTGGCCATGTGGCTTGATGGCCTCGAGCATTGACGCCACCCTGGAGAGCTGAGTTTAAATCCTGGCCTTTCCTTCCGCTGACTGAGAAACGCAGGGCCAAGTTACTTACCCTCCCCGGGTGTCAGCCTCCTAGCAATAGTGAGCAGTAATGGCGTGAAGCTTCCAGGACAGTCCTGAGCATTACAGTAGTAACTGGCTCCGAGTACTTGGGATTGAAAGTGTGCTATGACTAGAGCCCCAGAGACGTTCACTTTGGGCCCAGAAGAGGCTTTAGGAAGGAAAATTAAGGTGCAGTAATAGAAGTATTAAGAGTTCAGCGTTTACTAGCAGTTTAGACACACACCCTCCCCCACATCTGGATGAACTGTAGAACAAGAGCTCATTCATACCTCCCCCCAAGGGCTTGGCTTTTGGATCTTCCCAAAGCCTATTGCAGGACTCTGCTCCAAGATAGTCCCTAGTTCTAAGCTTCCAGAGCCCAAGGGCAGCTTTACACTGAGGTTCTCACCCATTTCAGTACTGGCTCATTCATTTTCTTTTCTGTGTCCTTACTGGGAGATCCAGATCTTACCAGAAACTGGGGATCTCATGAAAAGGGCATCCAAATTAGCGGGGATGAATTAAGAGCTCATTATTGCTATTTGAGTTCTTGACCAATAGATGTTCAAATTCAAGCTTTGCTAAATGTTTCTACAGTTATAAATATAATTTTCCCGCCTGCTGCACCTTTTGTGGCTGAATTCTGTGAGGACAGGAACTTTCACACCCCCACATGCTACACTGTTCCTGTGACGTGTTGGGAACCCAGTCAATACTGGTGAAATGATGGGATAGATGAATTGACCCGGGTTTCTGAAGTGGGGAAATTTGACTGAGATTTACTAAAACATTAAAAAGAGACTTAAAGCCTCCTGTGGTACCCACATGCCATTAATCTTAGTACTCTGGGGGCTGAGATGTGTAGATTGTGAGTTCTTGGATAGCCTGGGCTACATGATAGGAACTTGTCTCAAAAGAAAAAGAAAAGAGGTCACTGGAGAGACGACTCAATGGTTAAGGGCACTGGCTGCTCTTCCAGAGGACCTGGCTTCAGTCCCATCACCTACATGGGGGCTCACAACTGTCTGCAACTCCAGTTCCCGGGGCATCTGATGCCCTCTTCTGGCCTCTGCAGGCCCCGAGCACACAAGTGGTACACAAACATCCATGCAGGCGAAACACTCATACACATAAAAATAAATATATCTTGGTGCGGGGGCGGTAAATGGGTTTAACTAGCAAGACAAAAACCCTTTTTGTTATTTTTATTTTTTAAGGAAAGCTTTTTCTTTTTTTTTTTTTTTTTTCAGAACCTTGGCTTTATTTTCCTATTCCTGGGAATGTCTCAGTTTATGTCTGGAAGGCAAACATGAGCAATTTACACAGCACGGCCTTCCTTATAAAATCTGTGCTCATATTCCACTCCGGGGTCTGTACCCTTTCAGGTGCTGGGAAGAATTATTTGAGGACTGCCCTGTGCTCCTGAAACTGTTTGTCCCTCAGGCAGACTCCACGCTGGGGCTTTTATTATGCCCATTTGACATGGGGATACTGAGGCACTGGAGTTTGTGTCTTAATGCAAGGTCACACTGTCGCTAAGATTTAAAACTTGACCTCATCAAGCTTCAGAGGCCATACTGCCTCCTGAGAAAGCCCATCTGTTAGGGCAAGTGCAGTCTCCAATGAGCCGATGAAGAAACTTGAAATGCAAGGTGAACAAAGAGACAAAACTGAAGTGTAGGGCTCGGGAATTACAATTCATCGGTGTTATCACTCATTCCCATGCTATCACACAGTGGCCAGAAAAGTCCTGTGTAGCTACCAG
Organism: Peromyscus attwateri; assembly: GCA_902168425.1. Taxonomy (NCBI): domain Eukaryota; kingdom Metazoa; phylum Chordata; class Mammalia; order Rodentia; family Cricetidae; genus Peromyscus; species Peromyscus attwateri. The sequence continues at coordinate 22,669 of CABHPP010131142.1, forward strand.
GCTGGGCAGCATGCTTTCTTCCAATGTGTTCGTATGCAAAGGACTGGTCATGACATGGCTATGGTTCTTAACAGTGCAGCATTCACACAGCCAAGGTGTGACTGCTGCATCCCACCTGTCAAGTCCAGCTGTCCCATGTTGGGAGATGTGGGGAAGACCTCCCAGATGGAAGCATCCAGAAGCTCTGGGTAGTCCTTGCATTTGACACAGGTGCAAAGTAGCATGCTGGGATGGACCTCGGTTTTTTAGTCTACCCAGCATTTGCTTCCACGTGGCATCTTCCTACCTCTCTGGAGTTGCCAACGTCACTGTCCCTTGCCTGAATGATCGTTTGTAGAAGAAGCAGTGTGTGTCGCAGCTGGGAAAACCAAGCAGGACTTTTGAAGTCAGATACTCGGCAGCCTATGTGAACACTCTGGTGTCCATGAGCCTGCTTTTGTTACTGTGGCCTGACCTGTGTCTTGGCCCCTCACATGACTTTCGTGTGGATTCCATCCTATCCAAACTAAAAACTGGAGCAGGTGGCCTGATGTCTTCTCTAAGGAGGCCACAAATGATTCTAATAAACAGGAGGGAGGGAGGTCCCACCTCCATGGGGGCCAGCCTACTTGGCCTTGATGTTGTCACCTTTAATTTCTTTTATTAGTAGTACATATGACTTTGATGACACACACACCAGAATGCTGATGACTTTTATGAGTCAGTTAAGAGGGTTTGTAGTTGTGCTGTTCAAAATAGTGATTGCTAGCCCCAGGGGCTTATTTAAATTTAAATTATAATTCACTAAAATATTTCATTTCTCTGCTGCCTGTACTTCAAGGGCTTAGTGGCCACATGTGGATAGTGACTGCCACTTTGGATGGCACAGATGAACAGTTTCAGTATGTCATAAAGGTCTGTGCACAACAGGACTGGACAACTTGTAGAGAGCTGCTTTAGAATGTTCAGCTCTGGGAAACAGGTAGGGCTCAGCCTTAAGAGTGTTTGCCCGGTGTGGTCAATGCTCCAGGTTCAGTCTCCAGCACCACAAAAACAGCCCCCCAAAAAAACCTGAGGCAGAGTCAAGTCTAGTTTAAAGAAACTAGTAAATATGTGACCAAAGGGGGAAAAAAATGATCCTGGAAGCCATGTGTCAAATAATTAGTGGATTTTGCTTTGAAATGAAGTCTTAATCCAGCTCCTTCCATCCCAGCTCCCTTTGTTCAGTCTCTGCTCAGCAGTTCTAGATCCTGTGTCACCTTCGTCTTGTGAACATGGCATTGAGTGAGGAAATGGAATGGAGGGAAGAAAAAGAGGAAGTTGGTTTTTGTGAACCCTGTTAATTTCTCTCCCTCTTTTTTCAGGTCCTGGAGGCCACACGGGTTAATCGAAGAAAGAGCGCTCTGGCCTTGCGCTGGGAGGCAGGGATTTATGCCAACCAGGAGGAGGGGGGCGACGAATAAACTTCCTTCAGCCCAGGAAACTCCTTTGCTGAAGGAGTTTCTGCAAAGAAACCAAGAGATTATCAATTCAGAAGCATTTTAACTGACTATTTATTAAAGTGCATACAAACTCAACAATCCTCATGTAGACCAGAAGCTGCAATAAACAATGATTTAACAAACAAACAAACAAACAAGCAAAAAACAAAAAACAAAACAAAAAGCAAAGCGAAGAGGAAGTCCACCCATCAAACTCTGAGACCCAAGAGTCAGAAGAGAAAGGATTTCTTTGTGGTTCAAAGAAGTCCCTGGCTTTGGACCATTCCACAACCAATCCAAAGGGACACAGGCATGACAAAAGTGTCAACCTCGTCGTCGTTGCTGCAGGCAGAACTGAAGCCAGCCTGGGCTGGGTGAGGAGGAGGAGCCAACGGTGACACAGTCATTCCAAGGCAACAAGCAGGGCCCGGGCTGTTCCTCCACACCAGCTTCCTGCCCCTTTCTCTCTTGAGGCATCAGACGTGTTGGGTTGACTCCATTTTTCTCCAGCAGCTGTAAAACAAATGGTGTTTCTTTCCACAGTTGCCCCAAAAGGGCGATGAGGATTCAATCTCTGTCATGTGTAATCATTTTTAATTGGGAACACTTAATGGTCACAATATATAAAATCTGCATTTTAAAGACAATATCTTTTCATGTTGCAGATGCAATCTATTCTACAGTAGGAGGTTGAGAATGGTGGGGGAGAGAGCCAAACCAAATGGGTTATTAGCTTTAGGACCTTCTCTGCTTATCCTGGTGACTGATCAGTTTAGGGAAACACACTTTCACAGTTATGTTTCTTCATATAAAAAGTATATTTAGTGGGCAATGACTATTTTTATGATGGGATGGGGGAATAGGAACATGGATAAAATCTGTACACATTGAACAGCTTGGTTCAAGATGGTAGGGGTATTTTTAGAATGGCAATAATTGGAAACAAAAGGGGCAGACTCTGCCTTAGAAGGGGAGATGATCAGGAACACAGTGTTTATAACTATTTTGTATTTTAAAATGGGCCTTACAGGTGGTTGGGGCATAGGATGGACTGTTTTGGATCTGAGGAAGGCAACATTAAAATCTTGGAGGTAGAGAGAGAAATGGGGTGGGAGGGAGAAAGAGCGGGAAAGGAAGGAAGAGAAATTATTTTTGCTGAACAACCAGTGTTTTTCAGGATGACAAAGAGAAAACTATAGAATAGAAATTTAAGTACAGACGTGGAATCAGCTACAAATCCTAAAGATGGTGTGTATGCCTTTGTGTGCCTGTATAAAGGATGTTATGTTCATGAGTAAGGTATGACGTGTGTGTGTGTGTGTGTGTGTGTGTGTGTGTGTGTGTGTGTGGACTGTGACACTTGGGTGGACAGTATTTCCTCCATAGCTGTCTGCCAGCATCAGGAGTGAGTGACAATTTTCTTTTTTTTATGAAAAGGGATATAAAGGCACAGGGCTGATGCAGTATTTCTAATATTGAACTGACCTAACATGGTATTTGCATGAGTCACGATTGTGAAGTTTTGCGCAGTTTTGTATTGAGAATCTGACATTTAGAACACAGCCTATTTATTCTCATGCTTTGTATTCATGCCTCATGAGCTATAGAGGATTCAGCTTTACTCTTTCTCTCATTTAAAGCAATATGAATAAGGGGTTCACTCATCGGGTGCCCTGAGTTTCTGGATGAGGAAATGTTTCATTTCTGGCAAGGAGGGGGTGGGGAAGGGGGAGGGGAAGGAGAAAAAAAAAGAACTAACCAGTCTTCATTATTTTTCCTTTATTTTAAAAACTATTTCTTAAAAGCAATAATTAAATCAGACCTTGCTAAAATTCATTTTTGTTTTTATGTTATTATGTCATAAGATTTAATATGTTATTCTAATAAGTAGCGTCTCCATCATATTTATATGTACCTTTCCACATGTTATCTTTGCTCTTTTTATTAGACTAGTGTTGACTTTAGGGGAAAGCTTATTCATGGATAAGTAGTGGGCACAAGGTAAAAAGGAATTGTCTAGTGACTTATCAGGATCTTTAAAAACTGCCAAGGGACCCTGTAACTCGAAGCCAAATTCTGCAGATGGTAGCCAAATTGTACGAGGGAAGCGCACACTGTCTTTAGATGGTTCATTCTTTTAGACATAATGTTTTTAAAATGCTAGACATTGGGGACAGAAGACAAATGAGGAGCTGCTGCAGGGAATTTGCTTTCTAATAAGGGAGGCTGGTCCAGAAGCTAATGCCCTGGAACATGACATCCATGTCAGGTTAGAAGTCCTGCTAGGTGGATGGCCACACTGGCGGGCACATCTTTGTCTAAGGATTTCCAGCTGGAGGCCCCAAATGCCAGGCTTGAGTACACAGTGATGTGGGTGTTCCTTTCCTTGGGAAATACAGGGACAAGGACACATGGGGAAAGGGTAGCTGCAGAGTCCCACAGCCCCACACAGTGGTAGTTAGAATGGCTGGAGAGTAGGATAGTGCTGGGTCATACAAGAAAAGACCTGCTTCGTGTTTTCTGGATCTGCTGGAGACTGGAGGCAGTGTAAACCTACTTGCTCAGTTTTCACAAGAGGAAACAGGCCTCATGATTTCCTTAAATTTCATGTCCTGTTTGGAAGGGAACCTTGGACCCACACGGAGAATTGAGGAGAGAATTGGCAGCCAGCCGGGGGCCACACAATCCATGGAGTTGCTTCCGTGGTAGATGAAGTGCTCTTTTGACTGCAGTAGATTGAGCAAGAAATTCTGAAGGATTGGGGATTATAGAGCTGGGGTCCCCTGAGCCATACGCCATTTGTAGATAAGGAGACACCCAGTTTCTGCGACTGGCCCCTCCATTTCCTAGTGTTACCCGGTTCCCTGAATTCTAATGACTGCCATCTGTTTCCTCGCCCTCCTTGCTGACAGGTGTATTCTATTAAAATGGAAATCACAGCTCCATGGGAGAGCCAGCTTTTCTCTGTGTTCTTGGGAGATGTTTTTGTTTGGGGGGCGGGAGGGTGTTGTTGAATTGATTTCCTTATTCAAGACACATTTGAGCCATCGCTTTGGACACATCTCTGTGCTAGGCTCTAGGATCCCACGTGGGCCCCTGTCACTTTCCCAACAGGAACCAGCAGATCCCTGGAGGGAAATCTGTCCTGCCCCATAAGCCTGAGGTGAGAGGCTCCTCACTAGTTTTGCCTCAGACGCTTGGCTCTCCCCTGCATCAACACACACGCTTGTTAGTCTCAGCCGTAAGAAATGTTTAGCTTCTGTAGATGTTAAAAACCTTCCTGAAAGAATTCCACACTGAAGTGTTTATACAATCACTTTCCTCCAGAGCCAATGACTGACGGCCTTGGCTTTCTTATCTAGGAATGATGGAAGCAGGACACGGTGCATGTCCTTTCCTCTTACCCATGCATGCTGCCCACCCTAGGCATTGGCATAGAAACAGTATATAGATCAGTGTCCACACACACATACACACACACTCTAGAATAAGGAACACCAAAACAGTGTTGATTGTTGTCTTCAAAAATATTTTTTTCACCTGAAGAATGGACTTAAACTGTGTATTGAAAAAAAAAATAGCTTAAGTGTTAGAGATGGTGAATGTACCCAGTTTCAGTTATAAAACCAATTCCTGAGTTTTAAGCATTGAGTGAGCTGCCAATTTTTATTTTGTGTTGCTCTTTATCCAAATGACTTTTCCTTTTTTTTTTTAATTGGAGGAAGGGTGGGGCGGGATGGGCGGGGCAAGCAGCAATACTGTGTTTGAAAAAATTATACTCTGTACCTGGCTTTCCTGTGTTATGTTAACCACTTAAATGTTTTTATTCTGCTTCGGTTTTATAGTGACTGTGAGGCATTCGATGCAACTATACAATTATTTTCTCATTAAAACTCAACATGTGTGTGGTGTTTTTCTTTTTTCCTTTTTCTTTTTTTTTTCTTTCTTTCTTTTTTTTTTTTTTGATGGCTATTTGTTTGACTGTGGAAGGAGGTTGGGAGATTGGGTGGCCAAGCTTTGAGGGGTCTCTGCCTCAGCTCCCCCATGTGTGGGACCAAAGAAGCAATGGTAGCTAATAAAACATCCCTGTGACACAAGCCCTGTCAGGACCCACAGAAATGATGCAGGTGTCCCTTGATGAAGTAGTTGGACTTCAGAGTCCACGCAACAAAACGAACCTGCAAGCTATGCCTCGGTATAGCCTTGTAGCTCATTCGTGTGGGTGCACGCTGTGTATGTGAAGGTCAGAGGTCAACTTTAGCTGTTGAACCTCAAGAGCTGTTTTATGAGGCAGGGTCTCTCCGGGGCTGAAACTGGTTAAGTAGTCCAGGCTGGCCCTGGGGATCTACCTGTTTCCATCTCACTACCACTGGGATCATGTGTGTGCCACCATGTCAGGCTTTTTCCTATGGGTTCTCGGAGTCGAACCTAAGTCCTTGTATCTGCCCAACAAGCACTTTACCAACCAAGCAGATTCCTCTGCCCTTAGTGCTAATCCTTATCACATTCCCAGCATGCATCTGTACTTGGCTCTCCTTTATAGAAGGACTGTTGAATTACAGGCTTGAAGAAGCACAGAAGAGCAGGGAGTTCTTCAGGAAACTCCTTTCCTCTTCCACATCTACCTGTCCCTCCTCCCTTCCCGTCAGTCTCCAGGTACTCCCATCTCCTCACCCAGCTCCTGTACTTCCTGAACCCTGTTCCTCAGTTTCCTGTGTCTCCCAGCCCTGCCTCTTCCTTATGCTTTCCAGCAGCCTCTGCCTTCTGTCCCCACTTGGGACTCCAGTCTTTTTGTACCCAGGATTTCCAGCCAGATCCTCTTACTCGGAACATCTGCGAGCCGTCTCCTGTGGTACCCTGTCACGGACAGCATCTTCTCAACTTTATTTGTTGAGAGTTCTAACTTTGGCCGGGAATGTGGCTGAGTGCTACAGTCCTTGCTTTGCACATGTAAGTCCCTGGTTCAATCCTCAGCACTGAAAAACAAAAACAAAAAAACAAGCCTCATGAGGCTGGGCCTGGTGTCATACATCCATAATCCCAGCACTCAGGAGACACAGGCAGGCAGATTGCCACAAGTTCAAAGCAGCCTGGTCAACAAGTTCCAAGCCAGACAGGGTTATATTCGACTTATTTCAAAGAAGTGCACCAAAATAATAAAACCCCTACAAGCCAGGGGTGATAACACATACTTACATGGAGACAGGAGGGTCAGGAGTTCAAGGCTAGCCTTGGCTACACAGTAACAGATGTTTGAGCTACATGAGACTGTATCTCAAAAAATACATGCAGAATACAGTTTTTAAAACAGAACCCCTGGGGTACTGACTTCCGGTGTGTGCGCTGCAGATACAGTGGCTCTGGGGAGCCTTTGTGCATCGCCCCAGCACGGCAGTTCACCATCTGTGTGTCTTGGTGAAGCAGCTTTGAGATGCCTCCTAGATTCTCAAATGAAGTACCTCTAACCGAAGACAGCAAATTAAGAGAAAAAAAAAAGTCAGTGGTGGAGCATGCCTTTAATCCCAGTGCTCAGGAGGCAAAGACAAGCATATCTCCGAGTTTGAGGCCAGCCTGGTCTGTAAATTGAGTTCCAGGACAGCCAGAGCTATTATACGGAGAAACTCTGTCTCCAGGAGGAAAAAAGAGGAAGATAACTGTGTCCATATATGTTCAAATTTTAATGTCAGGGCAAGAGAAAGGAATTTGTTCACATCAGAAGAAATTTTTATTGTGTGTAGTAGTAGCAATGATGAGCTGGCTTAATGTAAAAATTCAACAGTGGGCTGAAGAGATGGCTCAGTGGTTAGGAATGCGGACTGCTTTTGCAGAGGACATAAGTTTGGTTCCCCAAACCAAAGTCAGCTCACAACTGCCAGTAACTCCAGCTACAGGGGATGTCCTCTTTTGCCTGTGTGAGCACCTACACACAGGTGCACATACCCGTGTACAGATATACACATGTACTTGCAATTTTCAAACTTAAAAGTTTCTTTTAAAAAGTCAGACATATGTTTGTTTGTTTTTTTCTCCCAACACCTTTGGTTTTGATGCTGAGCACTTAGACCAAACTCCACCCCGACTTCTTTAATGTCTTGTCACCAGATGAAGAATATTTTATTGTTTGGCATCTTGGAAAGAGAGCCCAGCTGTTGAGCAATAGTCGGGCAAACAGATCACCGACAATAACAGCTCAGGCAAATAATGATGTTTGTACTTGAGAGCCACAGGACTGAAAAGCATCTCTGGGCTATTCAAACCAAATGGGCCAGCCTGACCTAGTGTGCAGACCTGTGTCCCCAGCTACTTGGGAGGCTGAGACAGGAGGATCACAGATACAAGGCCAGCATAGGCAACTTAGTGAGACCCTGTCTCAAAAAGTGAACAGAGAATTGGGGGTGTATCTCTGTGGTAGGGCATTTGTGTAGTACAGAAGTCCCTTAACTCAGTGGTTCTCACCCAGTGGGTTGAGACCCCCTAATGTGTCACTTAAGGCCATCAGAAAACACAGATATTTGCATTACAATTCATAACACTAGCAAAATTACAGTTATGAAGTAGCAACGAAAGTAATTTCATGGTTGGGGGTCTCCACAACATGAGGAGCTGTATTAAAGGGTCACAGATTAGGAAGGTTGAGGACCACTGCCTCAGCTGACAATGGGAAGGGTGGAGCTCTGCTGTGTTCAGTTAGCCCAATGCTCATCTTTGCCCACTAGTGGCCACACGATGGCAGTGGTCCCTAAAGGAAAAGCAGTCCCTAGCCAAGCGCCTTCCTTGGGGGCTCCCACCCTTCAGAATAGATAGGAATTTCTCAAACACTTCAATGAGAAACCACTGTACGACCAGGCATGGTGACTCACACCAGCAATCCCAGTACTTGCTTGAGTGGCAGAAACAGGAAGATGGCCATAAGTTCAAAACCAGCCTGGTCTACATAGTGAGTTTCAGGCCAGCCTGGGCTACATAGACATTGTCTCAAAAACAAAACAAGGAGCTGGAGAGATGGCTCAGCAGTTGAGAGCTCTTATTGTTCTTACAAGGAGCTTGATTTTGGTTCCCAGCACGCATGTCAGGTAGCTCACAGCTGCCTGGAACTCTAGCTCTGGGGAACCTGACACCTAGCTTCTGTGGGTCCACCACATCTGTGCATACACACAGAGACAGACACACATCTGTGCACACACAGAGACAAACACACACATCTGTGTGCACACACAGAGAGGCAGATATCTGTGCACACACACACACACAGAGAGAGAGAGAGAGAGAGAGAGAGAGACAGACAGACAGACAGACAGACAGACAGACAGACATCTGTGCATACACACAAGGAGACAGACATCTGTGGCATACACACAGGGAGAGACAGACATATCTGCAGCACGCACACACAGAGACACACACACACTTCTGTGGCATACACACACAAAATAAAAATAAATCTTCAAAATGGAACAAAGCTGGGTTGCTGGTGTACATCTTTGTGTGGTGATATATTGTGTGAATCTTAATAAAACTTATCTGGGGATCAGAGGACAGAGCCAGCCACTAGATTAGACATAGAGGTCAGGCAGTGGTGGCACACACCTTTAATCCCAGCACTTGAGATCTCATGCCTTTGCTTGGGAAGCACACATGCCTTTAATCCTAGGAAGTAACATGGCAGGGCAGAAAAAGGTATATAAGGTGTGAGGAAACAGGAACTCACTGTCTTGAGGCTGAGGATTTTGTAGAGGTAAGAACATGGCTGCTTGTTCTGTTTCTCTGATCTTTCAGCTTTTACCCCAATATCTGGTTCCAGGTTTTTTTTTCTGTTAATAAGACCTTTTAGCAATTCATGTTATGCCTTTGATCCTAGTGCTCTGGAGCAGAGGTGTTATCAGTTTGAGGCCAGGCTAGTCTCCATTGCCAGCTCTAGGCCAGCCAAGGCTACATAGTGAGATGCCATCTCAAAAAAGCAGTAACAACAATAAAAAGAAAAAAAGCAAATTATTTATAATAAAGGAGTAAAACCAGTACTTTTAAATTCTACCTTTGGGTGAAATGTGGCAGCGACCATTGTGGCCAGATGACAGGAAACCCCTGCATGCCTCTCCCAGAAGTAACAGCCCACAGTTCTTACCTGCTGGCTCTGTAGGAGACTCTGTGGTGAGTGCATCACATGGACTACTTCAGCCACTTTTTTATACCACTTTTAACACGGTCTCCACATTACAAGTGAAGAGACATGTGTTCAGAATCTGAATGACATGCTCAGCAGACAGCGACAGAGAGGAGTCCAAGCTAGGCAGTCTGCACCAAAGCCCTTCCTCCCACAATTTTCTCCTCATCTCAGTTCAACAGCTAGCTAAGCTCTTGTCAGGCAGGCTCTG
>CABHPP010131143.1:0-41803 GCA_902168425.1 Peromyscus attwateri
AAAAAAAAAAAAACTTAGGAAAATACATAGGTATGCCTTTGAGGGAAGCGGTGAACAATGGGGATTAGGGCAGCGGTTTGTCGGTGACTGTAATTTTTATTGTTGTGGGTTGGTGATCTTTAGGAGGGAGGAGCGGGGAGGGAGACAGGCAGACAGACAGACAATTGTCCTCTAGTTTAGCGACTATGCTTTTTATTAGCCTGGGCTTTCTAGCAGGTCTAATGGACTCCAGAATTCATTAGTTCCTTTCATCAACTATCTTTGTTGTTGCAATGAAGGACTCTTAATCAAAAGTCTCACGGTGAATAATATCATTAGTCTGTGTTCATTTTGTGCCAGATAATCCTTTGATGGCTAGTTACAAGTATTGTTGTGCAGCCATCATTACTAAATGTTTTCAGAGAAATTGAATTGTTAGGGGAAGAGACCATTTTGGTCACTTTCACATAACATTTGTTCTATAAACCCCTTTCAAACCTTTTTTTTTTTTTTTATAACATTTTTTTTCCTATTAAGTTGGAACATTTTTCAAGGAAATTATACTTGACTTGTTAATATAAGTAGGTGTTCAATTTTTATAATTTGCATAAGTTACAGATTCAAAACGTTTTGTAGATGGGTGTGCTAGTCTGTGACCTCAGTGCTCTGGAGACTGGGGTTAGAAGGATGGAGAGTTCAGGGCCATATTGTGAGACCCTGTCTCAAAAAACAAAAACTGGGTGACAAAATGGCTCAGCAGGTAAAGGCATTTGCTGCCAAGCCTGAAGACCTGGGTTCCATCTCCAGGATCCATTCACATGGTGGAAGGAAAGAACCATCTTCTGCAAGGTGTACACATACAAATAAATATAACAAAACTGCAAGACAAAAACTATCATTAGGTAAAAATACATAATACTAGTTAGTGTTTTGCCATTGTACAAACACTGTAGAAAGTACCTACACTAACCTAGGTGGGTTTTTTGTTTGTTGTTTTTTTAGTTTTGCTTTTTTGAGATAGGGTTTCTCTGTGTAGCTGTTCTGTCCTGGAATTCACTCTGTAGACCAGGCTAGCCTTGAACTTAGATCCCTCTGACTCCACCTCCCTAGTGATGGGATTAAAGGTATTCGGGATTAAAGGTGTTCGATACTGCACCCCGCTAATCTAGGTGTTTTAACCAGCTATATAGTTAGCTATATGGTACTTAACCATTTAATTTGCTATATGGTTATGCTCTGTGGTATTTATTATTGTGTATGTGATCTTTTCTGAACCTGAAGGCAGTGTTTGGAACATGACTATACTTAAGTGTTCTAGGAGACAGGTAAATTGGGTTTAATTTTTGTGTTTGTTTTGTACATACTATCAATTTAGGGATTTATTGATTCAAATTTCTCATCATATATTCAAGCATATATCTTTTGTAATTCCACAAAAGAATTTATTCTGGTGTTTGTTTTTTGTTTTGTTGTGTTTTTTTTTCTTTCTTTGTTGTTTTGAGACACGGTTTTGCTGTGGAGTCTTGGCTGCCCTGGAATATGCCCTGTAGACCAGGCTGTTACTCTGTTTTTTATGTGGTGTACTTTTGTAGCAAAAGTTTGCCACGTTTTCCTATGATTAGTCCTACTTAATATATTTATTACCGAATAATGTATAAATAACACCGTTGTAAGTGAATTGTCATGACTCCATAGAAATCCTAGAAGAGTGACCAACCCTAGGAAAGCAAAACTGGGAACATGAGAATGTCTGGAAAGTGGTAAGCCCCAAATTTCCTCCTCCAGGAAGTCTTTGACTTTTATTTTTCCAGTGCTGAGAATCAAGCCAAGGATCTTGAACATGCTAGGACAGTGACCTGCCATATCACTGACATGACTCCAAGTACACCTCATTCTTTGTTCTGGAGACAAGACAATTTTAAGTTGCTCAAACTGGCCTTGAACTTACTGTGTATCCTATATTGGCCTTGAATTTATGATCCCGCTGTTTTAGCTTCCTGAGTAGCTGGGGTTACTGAGTAGCTGGCGCAGATTATTTTTAGAGTTATAATCTTTCCAAAATAATTTTAAATTTGAGTTACTGGCATTGAATAGTGTAATAGGCTGTAGAATTAGAAGAATTAATTAGAACCTGTAATAGGCTAAGTAGAATTAGAAAAAACAGTCTTCAATTTTTTTTAAATAGCTATATGTCAGTGAACAAGATTTGTTAACTGAAAGTTGGTAGCTGTGGGCTGTTAAAAACATTAAGTGCGGGGTTGGGGATTTAGCTCAGTGGTAGAGTGCTTACCTAGGTGGGTTTGATCCTCAGCTCCAAAAAAAAAAAACAAAAAACATTAAGTGGCCAGGCGGTGGTGGCACACACCTTTAATCCCAGCACTCGGGAGGCAGAGGCAGGCTGATCTCTGTGAGTTTGAGGCCAGCCTGGTCTCCAGAGTGAGTTCCAGGACAGCCAGGACTGTTTGACAGAGAAACTCTGTCTCGGGGAAAAAAAAAAAGAAACCCAAAAAGCAAAAAACAGAAAAAAGTTATGTGCACATTTAAATACATTTAAATAAGTACATTTAAATGTACATTTAAATACATTTAAATACATTAAATAAGCCCCTTCCTACCTGATAAATGAAGAGTGCAATCCCAATGAATGGAAATACAGTTGGAGGTTTTCTATATTTATGAGGAAAAGCATATTTTGGCTAACTCTAAAAAGGAAAATCACCTTGCAGATTAGGTCTGCCCTTTGCCTTGTTCTCTTTGTGGTATTTATTATGCTATAATTATGGTGGTGCAGGTGGTGACTGAGACTGTGGAATCATTCCTGTCCTGAAGCTGAGCGGTTGTGCGCATACCTTTAATCCCAGCAGAGCCAGGCAGATCGCTGAGTTCTAGGCCAGCCTAGGCTAGAGTGAATTCCAGGAAAGGGGCCAAAGCTACACACAGAAACCCTGTCTTGAAAAACCAAAAAAAAAATAAAAATAAAAATAAAAAATAAAAAAACCCCCAAAACAAAAAAAGACACTCCTATCCTGAAAGATTAGTTTATTCACTATTGCTGGTGATAGTGCATTGTGAAGTAAGTTTTGGATGTGACAAATACATGAGAAAAAAAGTGCAGTTCTTAGCAGACCAAGAATCAGACAACCTGAGCTCCCATTTGAGAACATAAGGAGTTAAATGTTTCCTGTAAAGAGAAAACAAGTGATAATGGTGCTGCTGTAACTGTACTGTCACAGACTTCTGTGGATTCTGTTGCTTGTCACCTCGTGTGTGGATAAGGCCTGTGAAAGACTTGAACATGCTAAGATCAAAGGAGAAAATCATTGGTTGACTTTACTCACAGGTAGCTGATCATTTGCAGGTTGTTTCACCTGGGGGGATTCTTCTTGAGGGTTTATTGGGAAAAGAGATGATTCTTTGTGGGTGTGTGTAGCCCAGGTTAGCCTCAAACTTCTGTCAGACTTCCTGCCTCAGCTTCCTGAGTGCTAGGATTGCAGGCATTATTCTTTTTTGGTTCTCTGTGTAGCTTTGGAGCCTGTCCTGGAACTTACTTTGTAGCCCAGGCTGGCCTCAAACTCTCAGAGATTCACCTGCCTCTACCTCCCCAGTGCTGGGATTAAAGGCGTGTGCCACCACTGCCCGGCTGCAGGTATTATTCTTAACTGTAAAGGATAAGTGAGTTTGTTTTAATTTTATAGACCACATGTAAACAAGAGTTAGAGATTTCAATGCCTGTATAATAAAGTACACAAAATATTTGAAAATAGCCTGGTCATGGTGATACATAGGATATTGAGGCAGGATTGTGGGTTTGAGGTCACTTAGACTGTGTAGTGAAATCTGATGTTGAAAAAATTTTTAGAATGACATTTAAAGGTGAGATGGAGAGGTGGCTTAGTGGTTAAGAACACTAGCTGCTCTTCCAAAGGACCCAGGTTCAATTCCCAGCACCCACATTGCAGTTCACAGGGGACCTGGCATCCTCACATATACAGACAAAACCCCAATGTAAGTTAAAAATAAATCTTTTAAAAAATGGTGATTCTTAGTAAAAATTACAAATCTTTGTGTTTATATTTGCTTATATAAAATGAGTCAGGCTGGATTGGGGAGAAAGCTCAGTGGTAGAGCTCTCACCTAGAATGTGAAAGGCTCTGGGTTCAATAAAACTGTCATAAAACCGAGCCTAAAAAGTGGACGTGCCCTCCCATGCGCTGTCTCTTTCACTGTACTGTCTCCGTACTTTCCCTCCGGCGCAGTCTCTCTGTCTCTGCCTCTCCGTCTCTCTCCCTCTCTCTCCTTCTCCTAATAAAGCTCTAAAAAAAAACTGTCGTAGAACCCCATCGTACTGATAAGGACCTAGTATTTGAACTACACAGTGGTGGGAGGGGACAATTTATAACAACAAAACATGCTGATTGCTTGCAATTCTGTGCATCAGTGTCAGGGGACTGCTATACCCTAAATGTAGCATTTTATTCCATACCAGACTCACTTTGCTAGTTTGTTTCCCCTTGGGTTGTTTCTGTTTTTCATTCATAATGCCGGTTAGGCTAAGAGATTCTATAAATATTATTACATTTAAAAATTTATTCTAAGCCGGGCGGTGGTGGCGCACGCCTTTAATCCCAGCACTCGGGAGGCAGAGCCAGGCGGATCTCTGTGAGCTCGAGGCCAGCCTGGGCTACCAAGCGAGTTCCAGGAAAGGCGCAAAGCTACACAGAGAAACCCTGTCTCGAAAAACCAAAAAAAAAAAAAAAATTTATTCTAAAATCAGCTCTTTAAAATCTAAGGAATCCCCTTCATTCTGATGTGCTGGGAAGGATGAACCAACCCTGTCTTCATCCTGTCCTTTTTTTAAGATTTGTGTATTTATTTATTATGTGTACAGTGTTCTGTCTGCATGTATGTCTGCATGCTAGGAGAGGGCACCAGATCTCATTACAGATGGTTGTGAGCCACCATGTGGTTGCTGGGAAATGAACTCAGGACCTCTGGAAGAGCAGCCAGTGCTCTTAACCTCTGAGCCAGCTCTCCAACCCCTGTCCATGTTTTCTTGTCATTTTTTAGGCTGATTATGTGTAGGTCTTTATATCTAGGATGAAGCACATTAGTACCAAATTCAGGTCTTTGTCTTGGTTTTAATGTACCTTTAATTATTTAAAGCTGCTATATCAGCTTAAAAAAATTAACCCTCACACCTTTAATCCCAGGAGGCAGAGGCAGGTGAATCTCTGTGAGTTCAAGGCCAGCCTGGTCTACAAAATGAGTTCAAGGACAGCCAGGGCTGCTATACAAAGAAACTCTTGTCTCAAAAAAAAAAAAAAAAAAAAAAAAAAAGAAAGAAAGAAAGAAACTCTAAAAATTTATTTTCACATGAGTGTAGTGTGATTGTGCACACTTTAATCCCAGCACAAGGGAGGGAGAATCAGAAGGATCTCGGAATATCAGAAGGATCTCTGAGTTTGAGCCTAGCCTGGTCCAACTAGGGAGTTCCAGGTCATCCAATGCTACATAGTAAAACTTTATCTCCAAAAAACAAAACAAACAACAAACCAAATTTACTTTCAAAGTAAATTTTCTGAAATTGGATTTAAAAAAGTATTTTTTTAAAGGTAGCTCTTAGCCTTTTTGTTTATTGAAAAGCATTACATGTAAGACATATCTGCTGAAATAGTAAACTCAGGTCAATGCAAGCCTGGCAACTTGAGTTCAATCCCCAGAATTCACAGAAAGGTGCAAGGAGAGAACCAACTTCACACAGTCACCCTGTGACCTCCACATGTATGCACTTGCCCACCCACCTCCATCATGCAGCACATAATAATAATACATTAAAAAATTTTTCTTGAAAGCATGGTAAAGTCAGGAAAGGATACAATTTTATCTGTTTTGGCAAGTGGGTGGTGAATGTAGGATCCTTGCTCATAGTGTGTGAGTGTGTCTGTGTTTTAAACTATATTAGAACAATGTTTCATTCTACACTGTTAGAAGGAAGCCATGGTGAGCTATTGCATATTTTTTTTTTTAGCTTTATGTATTCCTTGAGTGGATATCCATTGACAGGAGACAGGTGATACAGAAATTATTGATTCTAAGTTTTCAGCAGAAAACCATGGCAGCTGCAGATACTCAAATAACTTGTAAGCATATGAAGAATCTTGATTTTATAATGAATAATTTGGATACCTTTTTAGGGCTCTTTCATAGCTGAATCGGCCCTTTTTAGGGATAATATCAAAATAAAATTTGTATTTTCATTTTTACCTATGTTGGTCTAAGGAGAGAGATTGCTTTATTTGGGATGACGTGGCCATATGGTCCTTTTGCAAGTAGAGTCAATTTTGATGTTGAATTCTTGACCATCAAAAAACTGTACAGTGTGTGTAAGTCTATTAACTGCAGATACTTTCTTCTGTGAACCACCTTTTTTTAAAAAATAGCTTTTAATACTTTTGACCTATTTGTTAGAAAAAATTGGCTAATTGAAATTTAAAGAGTCAAGTCGGGAAAATAATACAATGGATGTAGTTCTAGAATATATAATATTGAATACCTATTTGATATGCTAGTCAGTTATACTGAACTATAGTTGATATATGATTAGTATATGGCAGTCCAGTTGAAGTAGTTCTAATACTTCTGTTTCTTTCCCCATTTCCTTTGAATCAGAAGAAGCTTGTTCATACAGAAGACCCGTTTAATGATGAGCATAAGGAGAGGCAAGAAGTGGAAATGTTGGCTAAGAAGTTTGAAATGAAATATGTGAGTATAGTAGTGTTCACCTAGGTCATTTTACCCTGTTGGCCTCTTTTCTTTGTGCAGCTAGTTGGGAGGGCCTATAAATAGCAACTGCTTGCTTATCTTGATCTCACAAATTGAAGCTGAATGAATGGTTTTGACAGCCAGACAGTTTTACAGGTCTGTCCTGACTGTGTTAGTAGGCTGCATTCATTATAGTCCTAGAATGTAGTCAGTTTGCTTAACAAATCTTACAATAAAAACTATAAGGTAAGTAATAGTTACCATGCCTCACAGGTGAACAGAATGAGGCTCTAAGCCTAAGGTTACGTGACTGGTCCATGGTCACAGAGGGTCAAGAACAGGCAGCGCAACTAGCTGTGTGTAGCTCTAATCTGCTCCACCCCCACGGTGGAGAATGTTCTCTTGTTCATCACCCTTCTTCCCTCTTAAGAGAGTAAGCCTCTTGGTTCAGAGTCTATCAGGATCAGTATAAAACTGCTTTGTGTTATATTTACCTTAACTATTCATGTATATCCTATATTACATGCAACAACATATTAGTTCTTATTTTAATATTTGTTTTGCTTTGTTTTTAAAGGGATAGTGATAAATTTGGTGATCGAAAAGGAATTCTGAGGAGCCATAATAAATGAAATAGTTGAGTTGATCATGGTCTGGAGCATGCCTGTAATCCCAGTTCTTTGAGGGCGGAGGCAGGAGGGTCGCTACAAGTTTTAGGCCAGGCAGATTTGATTTGCATAGTGAGTTCTAGGTTAGGGCTACCACCTCTCTGTCTCTCTCTGTTTCTAAAAAATCTGGGTTTTATTTTGGCATTGATTGTAAAACAAATGTATGTTAGATTGGTAAGATGGTTCATTAGGGAAAGACACTTTCTGCCAAGCCCTATGGACCTGAGTTTGATTCCTGAAACTCATATGATAGGAAATCTGACTTTGGCAAGTTGTCCTCTGACCTCCACATTTGTATCATGTGTACATGTCTCTTCTCTCAAAATAACTACGTGTAAAAATGTTCTCTATCCATTTATTTATTTATTTATTTATTTATTTATTTATTTATTTATTTAGGCAGGATTTACTATATAGCCCTAGCTCGCTGGAACTCACAGACCAGCTTGTCTCTGCCTCCCAAGTGCTGGAATTAAAGTTGTATGCCACCATGCACAGCAAAAAAATAAATAAATAAAATGATTGATTGATTTAAAGAATTCTATACATTTTGTTGAATGACGTCACAATCAATTGTGAAATGCTTTAACAGTCCCCTCAGATAGGGTCCTGGGAAGTGGATATTATAAAAGCCTGTAATCATTTTAAGAATTGTATCACTCATTGGTGAGCCATAACTTCTGAGAATTTAGAGCACTTGGGGAGCCTCCTCTAGTCTGCTTTTTCCTCTTTTTGTCCTTTTTTTTTTTTTTTTTTGGTTTTTTCGAGACAGGGTTTCTCTGTGTAGCTTTGCGCCTTTCCTGGAACTCGCTTGGGAGACCAGGCTGGCCTCGAACTCACAGAGATCCGCCTGGCTCTGCCTCCCGAGTGCTGGGATTAAAGGCGTGCGCCACCACCGCCCGGCCTTTTTTGTCCTTTTATTGGGTATGGTCCCTAGGACTCAGCTTGGTAACGTTTTGGATAGAGTTTGGGCAAGCTTGTTAAGATCACTACAAATTGAATTCTACTCATAAAACATAGATACCAGTAAATTTAGTGTTCTGTATAGACTAACATTGGCCTGCAGCCAGGCCGGATGTGGTAGCTCTCTGTGAGTTCAAACTGGTCTACCTAGCAAGCTCCAAGACATCCAGAACTACATAGAGAGACCTTGTCTTGAAAAACAAAACACAGATGAAACAAACAAAAAAAATAGTGTAGCACCAGTCCACCATAGTTGTAGATTCTGCCTCCATGGATTCAACCAACTGAAGATCAGATGTATTCAAAACAAGGAAACATGTACCTATATTTTACATGTGAAGATTTTTTTTTTTTAGTTTTATTCCTTAAACAGTACAGGTTCATAGTTATATAACATTCACATTGTATTAGATATTATAAATATCTAGAGCTAAAGTATACAGCAGGATACAAGTGGGTTATATATAAATACTACGATATTTTATATAGGATATTTGAACATCTGGAGATTTTGTTAGGGGTCCTGGAACCAATCCAGGATATAAAGGGTTGGTTACATATTAAAATCATAAAATGACCTTTTAAAAACAACTCTGAGGAAGAGGGTAGTCTTTTTTCTTTTTCTTTTGGCTTTTAGAAACAGGGTTTTGCTGTGTAGCCCTGGCTGTCCTGGACTCGCTCTGTAGACCAGGCTGGTTTCAAACTCAGAGATTCACCTGCCTCTGCCTCCAAAGTGCTGGGAGTAAAGGTGTGTGCCACCACACTGGGCTTCAACAACTTTAAATCCCTGAAGACCTATTGTGAAACAGCAGTTTTAGGACATGTGGAAGATCTTACACCTATAAGTGTTGGTTATCAAAGTGTGTGTTAGTGTTTCTGTACTGTTGACTATTTCTACTGATTTAAAACTATGCTCTATCCAATAGGAAGGTTGAAATCAGCATGGATATAAAAAGGTACAATTGTAGAGGGCTGTGGTACAAGTTAAGAAGCTTTGTAACCAAGGTGTTTTCTTCTGGTTGTAAGACTGGAGTCTTATCAATTAATATCCTGCTTCTTCTGTCTGCCATAAGTGATCAGTGACTGTTGATGTCCTTTACTGTCAATGGCAGTGGGGTCCTGTGCCAGGAATGGCGTGCTTGTATTTCAGTTTACTAATGCTGTAATTCCTCAGCATTGGCCTGAGATACTGATTATCAGGTTAAGCCAGTACTAATGACTCAGTAAGTAATAGTCTGAGTCATTATGGAGTGCTTGGAAAAAGAGCTTTAAAGAGGGCTCTTCATTTGAGATATAACGAAATGGAAGTTTTGTTTTGTTTTTCGAGACAGGATTTCTCTGTGTAACAGCCCTAGCTGTCCTGGAACTAGATTTGTAGACCAGGCTGGCCTTAAACTGCCTGCCTCTACCTCCAGAGTGCTGAGATTAAAGTCATGTGCTACCACATCCAGCTCAAAATGGAAGATTTTTAAAATTCATTTCCATACAAATTTCTATGGAAATAAATTTTTATTTTTATAAGGTCTACTTAATATGTAAACTGTACAGTATAAAAGGGTTTAGAAAATTATGAATTAAGACTGATTCTGTTGCAAGGAACAGTTGTCCTAAAGATACTGAAAAAGAGTGATTCAAAATAGGTGTGTGTAGAAGGAAGGACACATTGCCAATCTGTCTTGAGTTCCTTTATGTAAAATTTTAATGTTTTAAATTCGCAGTGTATGTGCTCCTTTTGGGCATCTGAATATGTTGTTCCAAGCCAGACATGATGGTGCATGCCTGTAATCTTAGTACGTGGATGCTGAGGTAGGGAGAACAAGTTCTAAGAACAGCCTAGGTTACATAGCAGGTTCCAGCTATGGGACTGGAATTAGAGATGTGTGTAAACTGCCTTGTGGGTACTAGAATCAATCCTGCAAGAGCAACAAGTGCTCGTAACTGCTGAGCCATCTCTACAGCCACCTGTTTTTAAATTTAAAAAAGTACATATATGTATTTTATGTAGTGTGTGTTCGGGTGCACACATGCACATCACTGTGTGGATATCAGAGGAAAACTATCTTTTCTCTCCGTCTACTATGTAGGTCTTGGGGATCAAGCTTTGTTGTCTGGTTTGGCAGCAAGTGTCTTTACCACTGAGCCATCACTGTTGGCCCTCAGAAGTTGAATGAATACTCTTAAGGTCCTTTCTGTAAATAACCTGAGTTGTAAATAATATTTAACAAATTGTTTTTCTTACTCCCTGTATTTATTTATAGTCTTTTGCCACACTGTTTTTTTAATGGCTGTTAGCATTGAATGGCTATGCCATAGTTGATATGATTTATAGTTATGTCATTGATGCTGTTATTGGTAGGATTTTTGGTGAGATTGCAGATTAATATTATTATAGTCAAAGCTTTAGTTAATTCTTTTTTATAATCTCTTTAAGATTCACACTTAAAAAGATTCACACCTATTTAACAGCACTACATTCTGCTCCATTAAGCACTAACAATTAACAACAGTCATTTTTAGTGGCAACAAGCTGGTAACCTTGACTAGACACACATGCTCCTAAATCTAATTACCAATAAGC
Organism: Peromyscus attwateri; assembly: GCA_902168425.1. Classification (NCBI taxonomy): domain Eukaryota; kingdom Metazoa; phylum Chordata; class Mammalia; order Rodentia; family Cricetidae; genus Peromyscus; species Peromyscus attwateri. The sequence continues at coordinate 10,951 of CABHPP010131143.1, forward strand.
TGTTTGCTGTCTGTATTTGCTCATCACAACAGACAGATTTGCTGTTCGTATTGTTTTTAGATTTCCCCAGGCAAATTGTAGTCACTTAATCCCTGCCCTGAAAGTATTTGATGAGCAGAAAAGAGTGGTTGCGATTTTAGTTAGCATCCTAGAGAACAGTTTAAAACTCAGGCTGAGCTGTGAGAGGCAGCAGGATTCATTGAGGAGTAAGAGTCCTTGTAAAGTGAAAGCGTGAGGAAAGATGAGCACATGTGCTTAGGACGGGAATTTCAATGGTCCAAAAAGGTCATGTCAGAAAATTTTAAAAGAAAGGTGGGTAGGCAGTCAAAGTGAACATGCAGAAAGCCTTGAATTTGTGACTATTAAGGCTTTTGGTTTTGTCTTGTAATAAGGATGTTTCTGCGACAGAAGATAATAGGGAGTTGTATTTTTGAAATAGTCATTAGAATGTAGTAAGGGTAAACTTGAGGGACATGAGGCAAACCAAGGGATTGAATACATTTAGGTAAAAACAAATGTTTTTCTAGACCTGACAGTTAGAATGGGAAGGAAGCTGAAGGTGTGACTAAACCGACAAAGGTTCTTGTGAGAAAGACTTGAAGTAGAAGGAAATAATAATTCTTGTTTTGACCCCAACTCTAGCAAAAATTAAAAAATTAGAAGGAAGAGATTGAGAAGGAAGGTAGGTAGAGAAGAAAGAAAAAAAAAAAGAATAATGACACTTTGAAGATCAAAATTATTGAGGTATAATTTAACTCCAACTTAATCATTTTAGTTGTACAACTTGGTGAATTTTAATAAATGCATATAGTCTCTAAGTGCCACTACAGTCGTGGTGGAGGCCAGTTTTATCTCCCCACAAAGTCTTTTTGTATATCTTCGCAGACAGTCCTACCTCCTTGACACCCTCTGGTCCTTTTTGTTTCTGTAGGTTTTGGTTTTTCTAGAATTTCCTGTAAATGAACTTTTCCTGTGTGGGGGCTTCTTTGGTTTAGCATGGTGCCTTTGAGAGTCGTCTGTGTGTCTTATGTGTCAGTGAGTATTCCAGTGTTTTATTCGGTCAGCACATGAGGGATAGTGTGATGTTTTCAGAGTTTGAGGGTTTTTATTTATTTTTATAAAACATTTTTCTATTTTCTGCTCATGTGGAGGTCAGAGGATAACCTGCAGGAGCTGGTTTCCTGGATTGAACTCAAGTCACCAGACTTGGCTGCAGAGCTTCTTCTCCACATGCAGAACCATCTCACTGGCCCCAGTTTTCAGACTTTGACTATTACCCATAAAGCTGCTCTAAAAAAATCACAGTATACATTTTATATTAACATACATTTTCAGTCTAGGCATGGTGGCTCATGTCTGTAACCTCAGCACTTGGGAAGCTGAGGCAGGAGGATTGTCATAATTGTTCAGGTCATTCTTGAGCTATGTAGTAAGTTTAAAGGTAGTGTGGGGCTATGTAGTAATAACTTGTCTTTCTATTGTTTTTGTTTTTGTTTTTGTTTTTGTTTTCCAAGACAAGAATTCTCTGTGTAGCCCTGGCTGTCCTGGAACTAGCTCTATAGACCAGACTGGCCTCGAACTCAGAGATCTGCCTGCCCCTGCCTCTCGGAGTGCTGGGGTTAAAGGCATGTGGCGCTACTACTTGGCATGATAGCTTATCTTAAATAAATGTGTGGGCAATGAAATGCCTGGCAGGTAAAAGCATGTGCTGCCAAGCCAGATGACCTTTCACATGGTAGAAGAAGAAAACCAACTTTTGCAGGTTGTTCTCTGGCTTCCACATGTGTGTTGTGTGTGTGTTATGGGCCCACACAGAAATAATGTGAAAGGGAAAAAGACCATACATTTTTACTGTGCGTTCTCTTTTTCGTGTGGTGTGCATGTTTGTGTTTGTTATATGCACATGTGTGCTCTCAGGTGTGTATGAAGGCAGGATCTTACTTTCTGAGGCAGGATCTTTTACTGAATTGATTGGCTAGACTGGCTGGCTAGTGAGCTCTGGGATCTGTCTCTCTCTTTCCTCCCTGTACTGGTGTTACATACATGTAACACTGTGTCCCTTCTTACAAAGTGGCTGTATTACTTTGGTTGGTTGATTGTTTATTTTGTTTCGTTTTTGAGACAGGGTCTTTCTGTGTAGTCCTGGCTGTCCTGGAACTCCTATGTAGACCAGGCTGGCCTCAAGAACTCACAGAGATCCTCCTGCTTCTTCGTTCTGAGTGCTGGGATTAAAGGCATGTGCCATCATGGCTGGCCTGTTTGTTTTTGTTTTTGTTTTTGTTGTTTCTGAGGCATCTTACTCTATAGTCAAGGCTAGTCTCAAACTCATGATCTTCCCCAGGTGCTGGAATGATAAGTGTAGGATTCACACCTGCCTATTGTATCCCTTGCTATCTCCACAAGTGTTGAGTTCCTCCATATCCTTTTTAACAACACTTGCTATTTTCACTCTTAATTTTATCAGGTAATGAAGTATGTGTGCTCTTGAGTAGGTGAAGGTCAGAGGATAGCTCTTGGGAGTCATGTTTCTACTGCCATGAGTGGAATCGGAGGATTAAATTTGTATGCAAGCTCCTCTAAACTCTGAGCCATCTCATTAGCGCACTACAGTAAGCATGAAACCAATGGGGAACTGTGTGGGAGAAGCTAACCTGGAGACATGTGGCAATGGACACTGATTTGAATTCTGACACTGAGTTGAAGGCTCTAGCTAAAAAGTGACCCCACAAGCTCTGTAACTTCTCCTACAACTTTTCTAGATAGAAACAAGTCTTTGTGACCATTGACAAGTTACCTCTCCTTTCTAAGCTTTGAGTTTTTTGTTTCGTTTTGTTTTTGTTTTTTGCTTTTTTGTGGAATGTGAAATAAAAGATGGATGTGCTTAGGGTAAGATCTGGTGCAGATCTGCACTCAGTGATCAGTAGCTGTTGTTGGTCTAATTACATATTAGGGGAGTTAAATACACACTTTATGCCTCCTGTAACTGCTGATGTTGAGATTGCTTCACTTTTTCCTTTGAAACTAGTTTAATTAGGTTTGTTCCCCATGTGATAGCCAAGTGATTTCTGTTAAACTTTTATCTGGAGTTACTCAAGGGCTTCCACAAGTGTATAGCTGAATTTGTCTTGTCTCACAATAAATGTCTTAGGAAAGACTTGTCTAGTCATCTGTTAGAAAGCACTCTATACAACCTTCATGTAATTTCCCTTTTTACTGTTTATAATTGGTGTAGTCATTAATCTTCCTTCTGGCTACAGTACCATTCAGTCCATAAAGGCTGGCACCTGTGGGTGCTTGGTAAATTGCTTAAAGTGGTTATCTTGTTTTTAGTTCTTTGGGGATAAGAAATTCTGGGGGCTAGAAAGATGGCTCAGTGGTGAAGAGCACTTGCTGCTCTTGCAGAGGACCTGGGTTGAGTTCCCAGCACCAATATGGCAGCTTATAGCTGTCTAGAACTCCAGTTCCAGAGGATTCAGTGCCACTTTCTGGACTTTGTGGGCACCATGCATGCCTATGGTACACATATATACATGCAGTAAAACACTCAGATGTGTAAAATAAGAATAAATAAAAGCTTTAAAGGAACTTAGTCATGTCTGATATTTTAGCATATTGCTTTCTTTCTTTTCTTTTTTAAAGATTTATTTATTTTGTATACAGCCTGTATGACCAGAAGAGGGCACCAGATCTCATTACAGATGGTTGTGAGCCACCATGTGGTTGCTGGGAATTGAACTCAGGACCTCTGGAAGAGCATCCTGTGCTCTTAACCTCTGAGCCATCTCTCCAGCCCAGCATATTGCTTTCTTAAACTTACTGTGTAGAAGAGTGGCATTGAATTTTCAGTTTTCTTGTCTCTGCTTCCCAAGGACTGGAATTGCATCATGCTCTCTATAGCTTAAGTTCCTAACATATGTTTTGGGAGGACTGCTAGAAAGAGAACCAGGACTGTACATATGCTAAGCATGCACTCTGCCTTAACAGATACTCTCAAATCTTTAGTGATTTGAAATATAGTATGTAATTCTTAGTAGAATTACTGGTTAAATAAGATGAAAATTTAAAAAGTTTTAACACATTCCCATTTTGATAGTAATGATTCATACATAGGAAATTTGGGAAATAAGCAAAAGAAGAAAAATGTAAATTGTATTACTAAATGTTTTACAGAGGCTTTCACGTTGCCTTCCAAAAAGGTTGGTTGATAGGTCTTTCCAGCAGTGTCTGATGAGTCCCATCCTTCTCCATTTTTCTAAAATATTGAAGTTTAAAATGTAGTAGATGAAATAGGTGTTGTTAACCCCATTCGATTTATTAACTATTCCCCGCTGAGGTTTTTTTTGGGGGGTTGGGCATGGATTGAGACACGTTAGATGTTTCAGTGTCAGTATATATGGCAAACAGCATTTAGTTAGAACAACCTTTGGAGGGAGGCACTGCCTTAGAGACATTGCTCATGATTCCAGGGTAGCCCTTTTCCCCTCAGGCACCATTGTCTTTGCATTTAGTTTTTATTAAAGACACATTGCCTTAAATGTATCAATCTTTAAACACTTAATTTGCATTGAAGTCCACCCTGTGAGAACTGGAACCAAGTGATAGTAGAGATTCCCATCTTCCTTTCATCCTTTCTGCAAAGCCCGCTGTGGCTTGGAAGGAACATGTTGATAGGCTCGATCCTTGGCACAGTTTCATCTTCCTCCTCTTCCCTCTTCTTTTCCTTGCTTTCCTTTCCCCTATCACTGACTAGAAAGAGAAACAGGATGGGGAGATGGTGCAGGGATGCTTACAAATCATAGTTGGATTTGAATCTGTAAATGTAACTATCCAAAATGAGGCTTAGAAGCAGAACTCACATACCTGTTTGTTTTCATGGTACCAGCGGAAGGCTGCTTCCTGTTTAAACTGCTTTTCCCAAGCTTATATGGAACTTCAAGAGTTCAAGTAGCATTTTCTATCTGAGATATAATGAACTCTTTATGCTGTGATCAGCCAGGGTCAACATAAGGTATAACTTGAATAATGCAATCTCCAAGAACTGGTTTGTTTTGCTTTAGAAACATTTCATTTAAAAATAATTATAGGTTGACAAGTTTCAAATACAGTAGAAGAGACTCTTGTTCTCATCACTCAGCTAGATACTCCCAAGGGTTATACCTCACATAACTGCAGTCATCAGAACTGGAGAGTGGACCTTGGCACAGCACACTTGCGAATAGGCTAGACAACAGATCTTGATCTAACTGTATCAGTTCCTGTCTATGCTTGTTTTTCATATTCCTGCATGTCTATGTGTGTAACTATATAACATTTAGGTATAACTTGTTTCTCATATTCCTGCATGTGTATGTGTGTAACTATATAACATTTAGGTATAACTTGTTTCTCATATTTCTGCATGTCTATGTGTGTAGCTATATAACATTTAGGTATAACTTGTTTCTCATATTCCTGTATGTGTATGTGTGTAGCTATATAACATTTAGGTATAACTTGTTTCTCATATTCCTGCATGTCTGTGTGTGTAGCTATATAACATTTAGGTATAACTTGTTTCTCATATTCCTGTATGTGTATGTGTGTAACTATATAACATTTAGGTATAACTTTAAGAATAATTTTTGGGAGCTGGACAGCTGGCTCAGTGGCTAAGAGAATATAGTGCTCTTGCAGAGCACCTGAATTTGGATTCCAGCATCCACATTAGGTAGTTCACAACTCTGTAATACCAGTTCTAGAGAATCTGATGCCCTCTTCTGGCTCCTGAGGGCACCTGCACATGCATGCATACATACATATATACATGTATATGTGTGTGTGTACATATATCCACACACAGACACACAACACACATACAACTAAAAATAAAAAAGAAGTCTTAAAAAATAAAAAATTGAAGACTGGAGAGAGATGGCTCAGTGATTAATTAAGATCCCTTGTTGATCTTACAGATGGCACAGGTTAGATTCTTAGTACCCGTAATTAACCCCAATTTCAGAAAATCCAATGTTCTCTTCTGACTTCTGAGGGAAACCAGGCATGCATGTGTGCACATACATATATGCAGTCAAAACATTCATACATACAAGATATAAAAATTATTTTTTAAAGAGTAATTTTTATTTAGTGTCAGTGTGCACACAAGCCACTTTGTCATGCATGTGGCAAATGTGGAGGTCAGAGGATAACTTTGAGAATGAGTTCTCTCCTTAAGCTTATCTAGATCGACTGTTTTTCTGTTCTTTTTTGGAAACAGGGTAGCTCTAGCCATCCTAGAACTCACTATATAGACCAGGCTGCCTTGAACTCACAGAGATCTACCTGCCTCTGCTTCCCAAACGTGTGGTTTAAAGGTGTGTGCCACTATGTCCAGCAAGATTGACTGTTTCTTAATATTTCCCTTGGCTTTCGTAATCGTGATGGCTCTGAAGCACATTGAGCATTTATTTTGTAGCCTCATGGCTGAATAAGGGTTACAGGCTTTTGAAAGGAAGACTACAGAGTTGAATGGTAATTTTTACTATGTCAAGGATAGATGCCATCAATTGATTTACCATTGATAGTGCTGACTATGGCTGAGGAAGTGTTGACAGATTTTCCACCTTACAGCTACTTTGTCTGGCTTGTTCTACTCTGACGTAGCAGTCACTAAGTGTAGTTTACATGCAAGGTGTGGGGAGACCCGGTTGCCTATAGAGGGCTTCTCCACAAAAATTATGTGAATTCTTCTACTAGGTGTTTTTTAAATTTATGGAAAAAGTACAGGTACTGAATAGTCTAATGTATTTCTTCTTTGCAGGGTGGGAAAGTCCGTAAACACCGGAAGGATCGGCTACAAGATTTAATTGATATAGGCTTTGGCTATGATGAGACAGATCCATTTATTGATAACTCAGAGGCTGTGAGTATATATCTTTAATATGGCAGTAAACTCTTGGCAATAGAAGTCAAGGCAAAGTAACAAAATATTTCAATGGATGTTTTTATTTGTGCTTTTAAAAGCTATTTTCATAGCTTGAAGTTTTGGGGTTTTTTTTGTTTTTTTTTAAATACTATAGATTGACTTTTTTGTAATGTTGACTTGTTCATGGTAAGTTGTTACTATATTGCTGTCATAGGCCAGGCTTTGGCAAATTATAAAGGGCCGTGTGGTAAATATTTTAGACTGTGGGCCATATGGTCTCTGTTACAGCTGTTCTACTGTAGAATGAGAGCAGTCATAGAGAATATGTAAGTGAATTAGTGTGGCATTGTTAAGAGTGAAACTTTACTGGGAGACTGTGAAATTTAAACTCATGTAATTTTCATGCATCATATTATACTTAATCTGATGCTTTTCCCACCAGTTAGAAAATGCAAAATTCATTTCTGGCAGGTGGAGTGACAAACTGTTAGGCTGAGCTTGGCTGCAAGTCCTTGTTTGCCAATAAGGTAGTAGACTGTTACATGTAGTTTGAGCTTTCAGATCCTACGAGAATCTTTTGACACTAATAGTTGCTTATTTTCAGGTGCGTAGTTAGCATTAATTCCTGGAGAAATCATTACTCCTTGCCCAAACTAAGAAATAATATTTATTTGTTTCTTTGTTTTTCTTTTTCTAGTCTTGGGTTTCTCTGTGTAGCCCTGGTTGTCCTGTAACTCACAGAGACCTGCCTCTACTTCCCAAGTGCTGGAATTAAAGGCATGTACCACTGCCACCCAGTGGGAAGTAAAGTTTCAAAAAAGGAAAAAGGCATGGTGTTGTACTCCTGCAGTCCCAGAATTGGTACAGTAGAGACGGGAATATCAGAAGCTCAAGGTCATTCTTGCATACATAGTAAATTGAGGGTAGTCTAGGACCTGTTTTAATATGTGAGACCCTGTTTATAAACATGAGCACACAGCTGGACGCTGGTGGCCCTCACCTTTAGTCCAGCACTTGGGGGGCAGAGCCAGGCGCACTGGCACGAGCACAGTCCCCAGTACACATAGAAGCCCACACTGGGAAAGGGATAACGTTCTAACCAGACGCTGAAAACAACTCTAGTAAGCTTAATCAAGGATGGAAAACATTGATATACTTGTCATAATTTTTTAGCATTTTTTAAAATGATTTATTTATTCTTATTTTATGTACATTGGTGTTTTGCCTGCATGTCTGTCTATAAGGGTGTCAAATCCCCTGGAACTGGAATTACAGACAGTTGTGAGCTTCATGTGGGTGCTGGGAATTGAACCCAGGTTCTTTGGAAAATCAGGCAGTGCTCTTAACCACTGAGCCATCTCTCCAGCCCCTCATCCATTTCCATTATTCATGTGTGTGTATGTTTGTGTCTGTGTATGTGCCCAAGGAGGTAAGTGAGGTGTCAGCTCCCCGAAGCTGCAGTTCAGAAGTTGTGAACTGCCTGATGAGGGTGCTGTGAATCAAATTTGGGTCTTTTGTAAGAACAATAAGTGTTTTTAACCACTGAGCCATTTCTCCAGCCTCCTGATACCCTTGTCTTAACTAAGATTTATTGAATTAGCATTTCTGGATATAAGGCTTAAACAGGAAATTTTTCGTTACTAGGATTTCTTTGGTTTTACTTTTCCAGCTTTTTAAAGAATTATTTATGGTCCTGGGGAGATGGCTCAGTTGAAAAAGTGTCTGCCATGCAAGCATGAGAACTTGAATTTGGATCTCCAGCACCCCCCTAAAAGCTAGGCACTACAGTGCCCAGCACTGGGCAGGCGGATTCTGGGGCTCACCAGTCAGTCTGAACAAGTCAAAGAGTTCCAGTGCTGTTGCTGTTGTTGCACACCCTACTACGGTGGCAGTATGTTAAGCACCAGCCGTTATCACCAGTATGTTTTGATCACTCCAGCATCTATTCTCTCTTATGAATAAAAGGAGGATGAATTTAGGACAACATGGAAGAATTATTAGTACTCTGTCTTGTAGCGCATGAATTAAGGCTTATCATGTTTTACAGTAGGTAAAGTCTGTGTTCTTCCATTCTTATCTGGGTATTAGATTACTCTAATGCGTAGGATTATGATATCTTCTGCAGTGTGCAGTGATTACTTGGGGTATTCAGAAAATGACACTAGTTAAATATTTTATGATTGACAAATTAGTCTAGCTTTTGCCTGGTTGCATAGATGGTGACAGAGTTTAAACTGGTAATAGCTTAAACTGGTAAGAGTGATTGGAATAATTGTCAGCATGATGCACTCTGGACATCATGTTCCTATATTAGCAGTGTCCTTTAGAGTAGAGATCCTGCCATTATTACTAAAACTGTTAGCAGTTGTTAGCAGTTGACAAGTTTCTATCTAGAGTATTGACTGTTATTTGGAACTCAGTGTGGAAGTCTAGATTCTAGTTTTATATAAGTTCCTAATTTGACATTTGATCAAGAAAATGTATGTTAGTGTTACCCAGTTTTCTGTGCAATTACTGTCTCCCAGAATTACTTTGAGATTCAAATAAAGTGAATTTAAATATGATAAAGAGCATTAACAAGTGTCAGACATAAGTAATAATGCTAATATGTATATTTAAAATTCTGACTTACTCAAAAGGAAATTCAGTAATGCAAATTGCATGTACTCATGCTTTTACACAAATAGTTTTTTTTTAAGTTAATAAACTTAATAAGTTAATAAAACTGTGCTTTAGAACAGGTTTTTAGTTTTTATTTTTTGAATTTTTTTGAGATAGGGTCTTACTGTATAGTTTTGGATACCTTGAAATATGCCATGTAAAGCAGGCTGGTCTCAAACTTTCAAACTCACAGAGATCTTCTTGCATCACCATGCCCAGCTGGAACAGTTTTAGATGCACAGCAAAACTGAACAGACAATACAAAGAGCTTCCATATCCATCCTGACTACACACACACACACACACACACACACATTTACACAAACCCTCCATATCCACCCTAAATACACATACTTATATACACACACACCCTTCCATATCCACCATGAATATACACATGTGTGCGCGTGCACGCGCGCACAAACACACACACACACACACACCCTCCTTTACTATCAACATACTGTACCAGTGTGGTGCACCTGTTACAGTTGATGAACCTACGTCAATATATTGTTTCTCACCTAAATTCATAGTCTGTATCTGCTGGTATGACAGATTCTGTAGATTTAGACAAATATTTATATATGATAATATATAAATCTCACATTATAGTACCCTAAAGAGTAGTTTCATTCTAAAAATTCTCTAGGCTCTGCTTGTTCATCCCTCCTACCCTCCTGATCTATGACAACCTCTAGTGTCTTCAGTTTTGACTTTGTTTTAGACAAGGTTTCTCTGTGTAGCCCTGGCTGTCCTGGAACTCGCTCTGTAGATCAGTCTAGCCTTGAACTCAGATTCTCTTGATCTTAAAGGCACCACCATCGCCCGGCTCAGTTTTGACTTGTGCCTTATAATGGAAATCATATAGTAGATTTTTCATCAATAGTGTTTTTAATATCATTTGTAGTATTTAGAATATTTGAATAAAGTACTTTTTCAGATTTAATATATGACTTATGTATCAATTTAGACCATGTGACTAGAGGTTATTTATTTGATTATTATGTGTATGAGTGTTTTGCCTGTGTGTCTCTATATGCTTGATGTCTGCAGAGGTCAGAAGAAGGCATAAGATCTCTTGGGCCTGAAGTAATAGTTGTGAGCCACCATGTAGGTGCTGGGAATCAGATCTGGCAAATTAGTGCTCTTAACTGCTGAGACATCTCTCCAGCTCTGAACAGTAAAGAAAACAAAATGATGTCATTTTCATTGTGTGTGTGTGTATGCTGGGTTTTGATATTAATATTTTTTTAAATAATTTTTTAAAAGATAGATTTATTTATTTATTTATTTATTTATTTATTTATTTATTTATTATGTATATACAGTGTTCTGTTTGCATGTATCCCCCCTGCAGGCCAGAGAAGGAGCCAGATCTCATTACAGATGGTTGTGAGTCACCATGTGGTTGCTGGGAATTGAACTCAGGACCTCTGGAAGAACAGCCAGTGCTCTTAACCTCTGAGCCATCACTCCAGCCCAATGTATACATTTTTAATGATCATATGATAAGGATAATTGGCCTGGATAATCACTTTAAACACTTTTTTTTTTTTTTGATGAGAACATTAAAAACTTTCTCCTAGCCATTTTGAAATACAAAGTTCATTAACCAGTGTCTCCCTCATCTCTTTCTGCCCTCATCCCAAACCTCTGCTGTCTAACATTGTAGTCTGAATTTGTGTAAATTCAGCATATTTAGAGTCCATATACAAAGGATAGTGTGTGATATTGATCTCTCTGTGCTGGCTTATTTATTATTGCTGATTATTTATCACTTAACATAATGTCTTCTACACATTGAAAATGGCAAAATTTTCTGACCTTTGTTTGTTTGTTTGTTTTGAAGACAGGGTCTCACTATCTAGCTCTGGCTGACCTTGAACTCACAGAGATCACCTACCTCCACCTCCCTAGTGGTGGGACTAATGACATATGCTACCACACCCAGCAGCTCTGGGTTTCTTTTTCAATGCCAAATAATGTTTTATTGTATAAATAAATACACTGCATATTAATATTCCATTCATTTGCTGATGGACACTTAGGTTGTTCAGTGTCTTGGCTTTTACAAATGATGCTGCTGTAAGCACAAAAGCATAACATTTCTTTGACATACTGATTTCGTGCCCTTTGGGAGTGTGCCCAGTAGTGGGATTACTGCATTTGCAGTTAGTATTTAAGGAAATTGTCAGGAAATGTTGTTCTTTGACATGTTTATAGAATTATAGACAAGAGAATATATTTGAAACTTTTTTTGCTCTAGTATGACGAATTAGTCCCTGCTTCTCTAACAACAAAATATGGAGGCTTCTACATCAACACTGGCACTCTTCAGTTTCGCCAAGCTTCAGATACTGAAGAAGACGATATTACAGATAACCAAAAGCACAAGCCCAAGGTGAGTTTGACATCTCAGCAGTATGGAGAACATAAAATTAATATTGTATGCCTTCTGTTTTATTTTTTTTACATTTTTGCTGTGCTGAAAATTGAGCCCAGGAGTTCTTGTATGCTAAATACTTGCATGGCAAGTATTTTTACCTGCTGAGCTATCTTGCTGGCCCCCAGAAGTTGTTTTTTTTTTTTTTTTTTTTTTTTTTGTTTTTAAGACATTGTCTCACACTATATATAGCCCTGGCTGTAACTTACTGTGTAGATCAGGCTGACTTCAAACTCACAGAGATCCACCTGCCTTCTGAGTGCTGGGATTAAAGACCTGTGTCACCACACTTGGCCTCAGGTTAGACTTTTTGAATATTATTTGTACCATAACTATGAACATAAGGAAAAGTAAAATACTGTTGTTTGGTGAAATTTTACTTAATTATATGTGTAAAATTATGTTGGTGTGGGCTGGGGATATAGCTTAATTGTAGAATGCTTACTTCCTGTGCAGAAGGCCCTGGGTTTGAATGCCACACTATTTAAAAGAAAAAAACAAAACAAAATAAAACATATAGTCTTTAATCCCAGCATTTGGGAGGCAGAGGCAGGTGGATCTTAAGTGAGTTCAAGGTCAGCCTAGTCTACATAGCCAGCCAGGGCTAGTGTGAGCTATTGTCTCCAAAAATTAAAACAGCAAAACAGGCAAACAAGAAAGTAGGATTTTCTGTACAAGAGCCATTCATAGCCATTAGCTTCCCTCGTCTAATTTGTAGTGACTTCTTTTGTTGTACTGTAGCTGAGAAATGAATATTGTCCACAGGTGTTTCCTCTGTGGGGTCAAAGACTTTATATGTACCAGAATCACTAAAATCCCTACTTAAAATGTAAACTCTAAGGCCCAGTGAACTGCATCCAAGTCACGATTGAGAGGTTGGTGAGATGGCTCAATTGGTAGAGTTTGCACCATTGCATGAAGAACTGAAATTGGATTCCCAATGCCTATCTAAAAGCCTATCGTGGTAGCACACACCTGTAATCCAAACACTGGCGAGGCACGGACAGAAGAATATCTGGGTTTGCCCACAAGCCAGTCTAGCTTAATTGGTAAGCTCCATGTTCAGTGAGAAGCCTATGTAAAGTACGGTGGAGAACAATGAAGAAGGCACCCAGTGACTCCCTCTGGTTCACATGCATCTGGACTCCCACACCTAAACACATACACAACAGTAGCAACAAAACATAGGCAAGAGTGCTCATTGACCCCAAGAACCTATACTTTCAGAAAGTAATTCTAACTGACACTTTAAAAGACCCCTGCCTTAGATGCTGTGTTGCTAACATCAAAGAGGAAAGTATTGACACTTGGATAAATGATATATTCTCTTATCATTTTGCAGGTTCCCAAAATAAAAGAAGATGATATTGAGGTAAAGAAGCGGAAGCGGAAAGAGGAAGGGGAAAAAGAGAAGAAGCCAAGGAAAAAAGTTCCCAAGCAATTGGGGTATGCTAAATTAAGCCTGATAGGAAAATAGTACCACAATATTATGGTTTCCTTTTAGAAATATATATTCACCACTAATGTATTTAGTTGTCTAATTTGATAATGACCTACTGCATTTTAATAATATTGTGGTACTATTAATAAGCAGGAGGCTTTGTCATCTTAGAGATGTATAGTGTTTCAGATTGCACTTTAAAGATTTTTCATTGACTGTCTTGTTTATTACAACTTTTTATTATTTTTTTTAAACTAGGTTTGTTTGTTTATTTTATGTGTATGAATGTCTTGCCTGTATGTGGTGTGTGTATATATATGTACCACATGTGTTTCTGGTGCCCTTGAAGATTAGAAGAAGCATTATATCCTGTAGAACTGGAGTTACAGACAGTTGTGAGTCACCATGTGGGTGCTGGGAATCAAACCTGGGTCCTCTGTAAGAGCAACCAGTGCTCTTAACCACTAAGCCATAGCTCCAGCCCCTAATCTTGAAGAACCAGCTTAAGCCAGAAGTGGTGGCACAAATCTGTATTTCTAGGACTTGGAGGTTGAAGCAGGAGTTCAAGGACATCCTAAGCTATGTAAGGAGTTTGAGGCCAGCATGGGCTATGTGAAAACCTGCCATATCATCTGGAAGATGTTGAAGAAGGTGCTATCATGAAAGTATAGTTTAATAAGAAACTAAAAAGACTTTTATTCTTCCATCTCCCACATGGTTATTTTAATTATTTTTAGATTTTAACTATTTTACTCATTTACATAGGGGATTAACTTAAAATAACACAGCCTAACCAGTCTTTTTTCCTTCACAGAGTTGTGGCTCTCAATTCACACAAGTCTGAAAAAAAGAAGAAGCGATATAAAGATTCTCTTTCTCTGGCTGCCATGATACGAAAATTTCAAAAAGAAAAGGATGCATTAAAGAAGGAATCTAGCCCTAAAGTCCCTGTGACCCTATCAACTTCCTCTCTGACTAAGCCCTCTTGTGCTGCCTCAGCCCTGGGGGATGACATCCCGGACTTAAGTCTGAACAGTGCTGATCCAGACCTCCCTATTTTTGTTAGCACAAATGAACACGAATTGTTTCAGGAAGCTGAAAATGCCCTAGAAATGCTAGATGACTTTGACTTTGACAGATTACTGGATGCTGCTTCTGATGGTAGCCCCCTCTCTGAGTCAGGGGGAGAAAATGGAAACACCACCCAGCCCACCTTCAGCTCTCAGGTTATGCCCAAGGTGGTACCTACACTTCCAGATGGTCTACCTGTGCTCCTTGAGAAACGCATTGAGGACCTTCGTGTAGTAAGTGTAATGATGCTCTTGGTTTTTATTCACTGCACAAACATGTAGTTTAAAGTTTTAAGACAAAACAATCCACAGTCCCAGCAACTTATTTCCATAGCCTCTTGTAGACATTGGCTGTATATATGTAAGTGTTTTTATTGAAATTTAAATAGCTCTAGTTATAACATGAATATACTATACACTTAATTTTTTTTATTCTCGTGCTGGGGATGGAACCTAATGCACATTAGACAATCACTCTACCACTGAGCCACATTCTAAGCTCTATAGCTGGTTCTTTTTTTGTTTCAGTTTACTTTATAAAGTTTTCTTCATATTTGGTTATTGTGTGTGTATATATGAGTGTGTGAATGTGTGTGTGTGTGTGTGTGTGTATGTGTGTGTGTGTGCTCGCGCACGCGTGCAAGCACCCACATGTTCATAGTGCACAGGTGGAGGTCAGAGGACATTTAAAGAGTTAAGAGAATAAACACAACCCCAGCACTCGGGAGGCAGAGGCAAGCGGATGTCTGTGAGTTTGAGACCAGCCTGGTCTACAGAGTGAGTCCAGGACAGCCTGGGCTACACAGAGAAACCCTGTCTCAAAAAAAAAAAAACAAAACCAAAAAATGAGAGAGAATGAGCACAAGCATAGGGATGGTTTAAATGGAGAAATCTTAGAAGAAAAAAGCAGACTAAAGAGGAATCCATACATTACATCATGCAGAATGATTTTTAGTAAAAATGTCTTCAAATTCATGAATTAAAATCCAGAAAAACCAGTTTAACAATGGCTACTTCTGCTAAGGGTAAGGAATATAAAATAATGTGAGTTTTTCCTTATGCCTGAAGTACATTTTATATTACTTATAGTAGATGGGCTAGGCTGACCTCCACCTGCAGATTCTCCAGTCCCAGTCTCCAGTGCTGGGACTACAAGCATCCACTATTATACCTGGTTTAATATTACTTTTATAATCAGGAAGAAAATTCAAAATAACTGAAATATAGCATGGATTCAGACAGACATGCCAAAGTAATCAAAAATAATTTTAAGCCAGGTCTGCCAAAATTGAACACAAAATATTCTGTATCTCAGATAAAAGGGGCATGTGTGAGACTGGGCTTGTAGCTAGTCAGACTAACAAATGAGTCCAAGTATGAGGAGGAACCTAATGTGACAGCTGTCATAGGGTGCATAGAACTAATGCTTACTATAGTTGCTGATTAGCTAGAAAAGTAGATCATAAAATAACTAGGGGCTCACCTCATGAATAAGAATTTGAGCCAGGCGGTGGTGGCGCACGCCTTTAATCCCAGCACTCAGGAGGCAGAGCCAGGCAGATCTCTGTGAGTTTGAGGCCAGCCTGGTCTACAGAACAAGATCCAGGACAGGCACCAAAGCTATACAGGGAAAACTACACAGGGAAACCCTGTCTTGAAAAAAACCAAAAAAAACCCAAACCCAAACCCAAAACCAAAACAAATAAAAATAACTAGGGACTCACAATGTGTCTCAGTGGTAGAATTCTTTTTTTTTTTAATTACACTCATGATATTCATTAATTACACTCATGATATTAATCACATTTGTGGTATTCATAGATTACATTCACAGTATTCATTCAATTATATATGTATATATATTTTAAATTTTAAATGCCGAATGTCATTTATTGAAGGGGGGAGGAGGTCTTAAATACAGGCTTACAGCACAATGAGAGGACCTTGGAGGGCAGAAGTTCGCTACTGATGTTTTACAATCATGTATCTAAGCTGTTAATGCCCATTATGCAGGATACACAGACAAGGAACTTCCCTTAAGCATTCAGGAGGGTGGAACCTGGCAGGGAATTAGCATAGGGAGGATATCAAGGTCAAGGTGTGCAAGCTAGGCAGCAGTTACCCAAAACGGGGTCCAGGGCCCTACAGGTCCCCCTTTTATTAAAAAATGAGCTTTTGACTTGGGTTGCTTGGGACGTCAGCAGGTCACCTTACCCGTCATGGAGACGCCTGCCCAGGTCACACAGGCACTCTGTCTGAGGTTGATGAGCGCCCCCCAGACATTACCCGTCTCTGAATACTCATTATCATATAGGCTCAATCATGTGTGAGCTGCATAGTTAATTGCTGCCAAAGATCTCAAAGTGGCACTGGGCTTGCAATAAATTTTTTAAATTTACCCTAGACAGGGTTTTTCTGTGTATCCCTGGTTGTCTCTGGACTTGCTCTGTAGACCAGGCTGGCCTTAAACTCAGAGATCCACCTGCCTGTCTCCTGAATGCTGGGATTAAAGGCCTACACCACCACTGCCCCCCAGTTAGTGGTAGAACTCTTGGGTAGGTTATAAGAAGCCCATGACTTGATCTTTTGGAACTGCAAAAATAATTAACAAAATAAACAACTACATGTCAAAATAGTTTGGACCAAGCAAGTTTAGGTACACTTCCACAATGTAAGTAAGAGTTCTCTTTGTCAACTGGCCCTTTGGTTTTATTGATTAATTCTGTTTTGCTGACTTCAGTTTTTGTTACTTCATGTTTCTTCTAAGGTTGTGGCTTACTAATAGCTGCTCTGTTTTCACTTACTTGAGTTTCCTTCCTCAGTCCAGAAGGTAGAGGAAGTGTGCTAAAAGAGCTCATTGCCTGTGTTGACTATATTTTTTAAAGATTTTATTTCATTTTTATTTATTTGTTTATTTATTTATTTATTTTAACAATTTATTTTTATTTTTTTATTTCATGTGCATGGGTGTTTTGCCTGCCTGTTTGTCTGTGTCAGGGTGTCAGATCTTGCAGTTACAGACAGGCATAAGCTGCCCTGTGGGTGCTGGGGTTTGAACCTTGGGTCATCTGGAGGAGCAGTCAGTGCTCTTAACCACAGAGCCATCTCTCCAGGCCCCTATTTCATTTTTAATTATGGAGAAGGTATACACATGTGTACAGGTGCCCATGGTGGCCAGAAGAAAGCGATGGATGCCCTGGAACTGTAGTTACTAGTTTCCTGACTTCTGTGGTTACTCCAAATTGAATACATATCTGAAAATTCAGAGCTAGTATACACAAATACAGAGAGACCATGTATCTTTCTGGGTCTGGATGACCTTAGAATGATTATTTCCAGCTATATCCTAGATACCAACTCTCTGTCAGATGTTTCACTGATAAAGGTCTTTTCTCATTCTGCAGACTGCCTTTTTTTTTTGAATGATGGTGCCCTTGGATGTTTCATGAGGTTCCATTTGTCAATTGATTGTCTTAATTCCTGCACTACCAGAGTTCTGTTTATAAAGTTCCCTCCTGTGACTCATGTTCAAGTGTTTTACATCTTTGGTTAAATTTAGTCTGTGATTTTTTGTTTTTTGACGTTGTTGTGAATGGTTTTGTTTCCCTGATTTCTTTCTTGGCTTGTTTGTCTTTGGTATATAGGAAGGCTCCTTAATTTTGTGTGTTAATTTTGTATCCTGCTGCTTCGCTTAGTGTAGGAGTTTTGTGGTGAAGCCTCTAAGATCTTTATGTATAGAATCATATCATCTGCA
This sequence comes from Peromyscus attwateri, assembly GCA_902168425.1. Taxonomy (NCBI): domain Eukaryota; kingdom Metazoa; phylum Chordata; class Mammalia; order Rodentia; family Cricetidae; genus Peromyscus; species Peromyscus attwateri. The sequence continues at coordinate 29,227 of CABHPP010131143.1, forward strand.
AATAAGGATACTTGACTTCGTCCCTTCCTGCCTGTATCCCTTTTATCTCCTTTTCTTGTCTTGTGGAGAAAATAGCATCCTTGTCTTGTTCCTAATTTTAGTGGAACCACTTCAAGTTTGTCTCTGTTTAACATGTGTTGGCTGTGGATTTGTTGTCTTTGCCTTTATTATGTTGTTTTGTCCCTTGTATCTCTAGTTTCTGTGATTAAAGGCTGTTTTAAATTTATTTATTTTTATGTGTATGAGTGCTCTATCTGCATGAACACAGGGCATCAGATCCCACTAGAGATGGTTGTGAGCCACCATGTGGTTGCTGGGAATTAAACTCAGGACCTCTGGAAGATCAACCAGTGCTATTAACTGCTGAGCCATCTCTCCAGCCAGTGGAATTAAAGGCTTTTGCCACCATGTGTGGTCTATTTTCTGTTGATAATCTAGTTTTATCCCACTGTGGTCAGATAAAATACAAGAAATTATTTGTTTTCTTTATTTATTAGATGTATTTTGTATCCCAATATTTTAGTGTAGGTTCCATGTACTGAGAATGTATACACTGTAGTGGTTGGGTTGGAATGTTCTGTACATATACGTTAGATCCATTTGATCTATGATATCATTTAACTAATTCTCTATTCATTTTTTTTTTTACATGATCTATCCATTGGTGAGAGGGTGGTGAAAGTCGAGTATTGAAGCTACCTACTGATTTTGTGTGTGTGTGTGTGTGTGTGTGTGTGTGTGTGTGTTAATCTGTTACTTTACATCTAGAAGTATTTTCTTTGTAAAGATGAATGCATCCAAATTTAGTGCATATGTATTTAAGATTGTAATGTCTTGATGGATTGTCCCCTTGGTCAGTATGAAGTATCCTTTTTTATTTTAGTTTGAAGACTATCTTCTTGGTGTATTTTTGCCCATCCTTTCACTTTGAAGTGGTTTCTATCTCTGGTGGTGAGGTATGTTTCTTGGAGGCAACAATTTGCTAACCTGTGTCTTTTAGTTGGAATGTTAAGACCATTGATGCTTAGAGGTTTTTTTTGTTTGTTTTTTGTTTTTTTTAATTCGGAGCTGAGGACCGAACCCAGGGCCTTGCGCTTGCTAGGCAAGCACTCGACCACTGAGCTAAATCCCCAACCCCTAGAGTTATTCTTGAAAGATGTATATTGATTGCTGTTGTTTTGTTGATTTTATTGTTTTTCTTAGGTTTTTCTCGTTTTTACTTCTTGAATATGCCTAACTCTTCCATCCAAAGTATTACTTGACCTTATCCTTTGTGAGGCTGGCTTGGTGATCATAATTTCCTTTAACCTGCCTTTTATCTTGGCAGGTTCTCCTTCCTCCTTTGATTATTACAGATAAATCTGTGCTGGAATCAGTAGTCATTCAGACTTGTAAAATATCTATCTGTTCAAGCCCTTCTGGTTTTATAGTCTCTATTGAAAAATCAGATGCTGTTTTCATGACTTTGTTTCTCTCTTGTAGCTTTCAATATTCTTTCTTTGTTTGAACATTTAGTGTTTTGACTACTACATGTTGTTTTTTTTGTTCTGTCTATTTGGTGTTCTTTATGCCTTTTGCACTTTGGTAGGCATCTTTTTTCTTAGATTTGTGAATTTTTTTTTCCTATTATTTTGTTGAAAATATCTTCTGTAAGGTGGGGCTTGATGGCATACAGCTTTAATCCTAATGCTCGGGAGACAGAGACAAGTGGATCTCTGTGAGTTCAAGGCCAGCAGGTCTACATAGCTGAGACCCTGTCTTAAAGGACCAAAAAGACCCAAAACAAACAAAAAACAATAACAAAAACAAGCAAGAAAAGAGAAAATGTTTTGAAAAATATTTCTATTTTACTGTTTAATTATGCATGTATATGTGGGGGTGGGGTGAATGCTGGGATTAAAGCCATGTTCCACCCTGCCCCACCTTATGTTACTTTTCTGTTGGTGTGACAAAATACCGTGACCAAGGCAACTTATAAAAGGAAATATTTAACTTGGGGCTCACAGTTCCAGAGAGTTAGAGTCCATGGCCATCATGGCAGGCTGCATGGCACTTGGAGCAGTATCTGGAGCTTACATCCCTATGTGAAATCAGGAGGCAGAGAGATCTGTGAAGAGACTCAGGTTTTTGACGCCTATAAAAGCCCACCAGCAGTGACCTGCTCTAAGCAAGGCCACATCTCCTAACACTTTTTAAGCAGTTCCACTGACTTTGGACCAAATGCTCACACGTGAGCCTGTGAGAGCAGTTCTCGTTCAAACCACCACTGTTAGTTACAACCTAATGTAGGTGCTGGGAATCGAACTCGGGTCTTCTACAGGAGCAGTGTGCTCTCTTTACTGCTGAACCAGCCCCAGGTTTGGTGTGCCAGAGTTCTGCATGTTCTGTTTGTGTTTCTTTCTTTTTCTTTTAGATTTACCATTTCTTTGATTGAGCAATCCAGTTCCTCTCCCTTGTCAGAATGTACTTCTACTTGATCAGTTTTTTTTTTTGTTTTGTTTTGTTTTTTGGTTTTTCGAGACAGGGTTTCTCTGTGTAGCTTTGTGCCTTTCCTGGAGCTCACTTGGTAGCCCAGGCTGACCTCGAACTCACAGAGATCCGCCTGGCTCTGCCTCCCGAGTGCTGGGATTAAAGGCGTGCGCCACCAACGCCCGGCTTGATCAGTTTTTTTTATAAAGCTCCCCATTAGCTTTTCACTTGATTTACTAAGTTTTTTACTTCCAGTTTTCTTTTGGTTTGGGTTTTCTTTAGAAACTTTATCTCTTTACTAAATTGTATTCTCATCTTGAATTGCTTTCTTTATTTCATTTGACTCTTTGTGTTGTTGCAGCCTCCAGTCCAGCATTTAGTCATAGTTCCTTTTAGTTCCTTGGACATACTTACAATAATTTATAATTCTACTTTGAAATGATTGTGTGTCATCTAAGTTGCTTTTCTCAGGAAATATTTCTATGGGAATCCTACATTTTGGAGGAGGCATGTTATTTTGCTTTTTCATGTTTGTGATTTTATGATGAGACTTAGACATTATAGGTCATTGGTGATTTTTTTTTTTTTTTTTTTTTTTTTTTTTTTTTGGTATGGATATCTGCCTTACCTTTTTTTGAGTTGGATGTTTGGATCTCAGTTGCTATTACCCCAACTTGTCAGGTTTTGGATCAGTGGAGGTTAGTCTTGGGGCCACTCAGTGATGATGTGCTAATGGGGTGTTAGAAGTGTTCCTAGCTCAGCTATGGCTAGTTTCAGCTTCTGAGCACAGGAGCAAACCTTCGATGAGTTAGCAGGTTCTTGCTACAGATCACTGTAGAGTTCTACAGGCAGTCAGTAGGTGGCAGGGGCTAGGGTGGTCATGGTGGGGGCACTTTCTGAGGGAGGTGCACATGATTCTGCAGAAGTCCTCAGGTGGAGGTGCTGGGTGATACCTGGGGACTGTGTGCAAGATTCCATCAAGTAGGTCATTGTCTTAGGGTTTCTATAGCTGAGATGAAATACTGTGACTAAAGCAACTTGGGGAAGAACGGGTTTATTCAGCTTTCATTTCCACATCACAGTTCATCATCAAAGGAAGTCAGGACAGGAACTCAAACAGGGCAGGAACCTGGAGACAGGAGCTGATGCAGAGGCTGTGGAGGGGTGCTGCTGACATGCTTGCTCCTCCTTGCTTGCTCAGCCTGCTCTCTTATCAAACCCAGGACCACCAGCCCAGGGGTGACACCACTCACAATGGACTGGACCCTCCCCCATTGGTCACTAATTAAGAAAATGCCTTACAGCTGGATCTTATGGAGGTATTTTCTCAGTTGAGGCTCCCTCCTCTCTAATGACTCTAGCTTGTGTCAAGTTGACATAAAACTAGCCAGCACAGTCATCAAGAGGTGGTCGTGGGATCACAGTAGAGGTGATAACTTTGTATAGTTTTGTTGTGGACTCCTTTCTCTTTACTTTTGCCGACATGTGCGTTCAGCCTTTTGATTTGTTATATTTTACTTTTCCCTTAAAGGTAACATAAAGTTTGTAGACCTAATCTGAGTGACTCAGTGGGGTGTTGTTTGTTTGTTTATCTTTTTTATTGTCCTGGCATTTGAACCCAGGGTTTTGTGCATGCTAGGCAAGCACTGCTCTATTGAGTACAGCCATAGCTCGCTCTTTGAGGCTTCTTGTTTCTTCCCTTTGATTTTCTTGACAGTCTTGTATTTGAAGTGAAAGCATTATATCCCTTTTGAGAAACTTAAGTGGAGAGTGGCTAAATAATTCAGCAGGAGCACATATCTTACAGGTAACAGAAGTCGCCTCACCTCCATGCTTTCTTCATTTCCTTTTGCCCCATCCCTGATCTCTTGACTTTTTCTGGGTTTTAAAAAGCACTGGTGATGTGATTCAGCTTTTCAAGATCGAGTTATTAATAATATTAGGTACTGTTTATTTAGTAAAAACAAAACAAAACAGAAAATGGATGCTCTGCCCTGATGTGCTGTTGCCATCCTCTGAGACAGTAACCCTGACTGCGTTTGAGAGACTTTACATACCACATAGTTTGAAGGCCGAGGAAACTAACGTACAGCGTGGTTGAATGATATTCTCAACGCCATCTAATTTTTAAGTTGCCAAGCTTCGAAGTGAAGACAGTGGCACTGCATAGCATGCACACTGTCGTATAAGCCGCTCAGTCTTCTTCCTACACTTACCAGGTAGCTATGGGCGTGTTCTGGTCTTAAAAGGCTCTGCCATACCTTTTTTTAATCGAACCTGGGCCGGGAAAGCGAGAGTGCCAAATCCTAACCGTTAGACCACCGGGGAGGCTCTGTGATGTCTTAAATCAAAAGGTATCTGTCGGTTATAGTGTCCACAACAGGGTCAGCCCAGCCTTTCCTCAGCTCCCAGTAAGAAGATTAGCATTCCTAATTAATACGAAGTCTCCATGTCATAATTTGGGAGCTGGTTGGTGGCCCAAAAGAAAGCCTTTTACAATACCCATGAGTTCTTTGTGTCTTACTTGGAAATATAAGATGTTCCTTTTTCTTCAGGAGGTAAAAATTTATCCTGAGCACACACATTTGTGTCTGTCTGATAAACAGCTTCTTGCTGTTCAATTTTTACTTTGCAGTGAGTAAATATCCTTTCATGATAAACCTTTTGACTTAAATTTTTCCTTTTTTCTAAAGTTTCATTTTTATTCTGGCTTTCTTTGGATATTTCTGTTCCCTGAACATGCCTAATCTTCATCCTAAGAAATATGTCATAGAAATTTGCCTTTTTCTAGCTAAAGCAAAGTAAAGTTGTCACATACTTTGGTAGCTTGGTACAGGTGGCCCTGGTGTGCTTAAGTTCTTGTATCAATTCTGTCCAGTCAGTGTGTATCTCCTGACTCCTGATGTGATTTGTGCCTTTGACTTCGCAGTCTTATTTGCCATAAATGATTATGGCAGAGTTTCCAAGTTAAAAACCCTTTTCTTGTCACCAGGTTAAGAGGAAATACAGTGTGACAATGTTATTCTCAAGCTTATAGTTTGTGCTTATTCCTTGATAATTTTTGTATTGCTTTTAATTATATAGAAACCAGACTACTGCAGTCAGACAGTGTCTGTGCTGTGTGGCAGATTTTTCGAGACAGGGTTTCTCTGTGTAGTTTTGGTGCCTGTCCTGGAGCTCGCTCTGTAGACCAGGCTGGCCTTGAACTCTTAGAGATCCGCCTGGCTCTGCCTCCCAAGTGCTGGGATTAAAGGCATGCGCCGCCACCACCCACCCGTGTGGCAGTTTTGCACTTTACAAAGGCCTTAATCTTAATCTTGGGTGCATAACTTACTAGCAGTTGATTTGGGGCCATCTTCCGTAACCCTTCTAAGTTTTCAGCTCCTTATTTCTAAGATTGGAGGGGGGAAATACTACCAGCCTCTGTTTTGAGGACTGGGAGCTTAGCTCAGTGTTTGGGAACTTACCTGACATGCTCAGAGTCCTAGTGTCCCTTGGTACAGTAAAGTAATGTGGGTTGCCATATCAGTAGGTAAATCCAGAAGTTTAAATAATGAAATTTAATGGGAGTCCTAGCACATCAGAGACAGGAGCAGAAATGACTATTCCCTGGTATTTTGTTTAGATAGATACATATTTGTGACATTGAATACTAAGTCTGATTTTTAATCACATTTAGCATTTAAGATTATAAAGGGGTTTTTTTGTTTGGTTGGTTTTTTGTTGTTGTTGTTGTTGTTGTTTTGAGGCAGGGTTTCTCTGTAGCTTTGGAGCCTGTCCTGGAACTAGCTCTGTAGACCAGGCTGGTCGAGAACTCACAGAGATCCACCTGGCTCTGCCTCCCAAGGGCTGGGATTAAAGGCATGCACCACCACCACCACCACCACCACCACCACCACCACCACCACCACCACCGCCCAGTTTAAGATTATAAAGTTTAAAGTGGACATAATCACAGGATTCTGCATAAGTCCTCAGGTGCTGGGTGATTGCTGGGTGATACATGGGTGGTACTCAGGTATCTGATTCAATAGGGCTGCCAAGCTCATGACAAACCTGGGCTACATAGGAAGCCTATGTCTTTAGAAAAAAAGTGTGTGTGTGTGTGTGTGTGTGTGTGTGAGAGAGAGAGAGAGAGAGAGAGAGAGAGAGAGAGAGAGAGAGAGAGACAGACAGGGTGAGGGGGGTGGGGTTCTTTATATGTGTTTCACTTAAAGGCAATGTCCGTTCTGTACTTTAGGCATTTTGGCACGCACTGTATCTGTCACAAGATTGACACTCAGTTTTCACTTTAATACTTTTCATAACCTTTGATGATGATTAAGTCTAAAAATAGGCAGTGCTAATACTTTCACATTGCTAAGTATAGTATTTCGCTGTAGTTACTAGTTAGATGGCCCTTGGGAAGTTGCTTTATTTCAAGTGGTACTGCCAGTTTCATGTGCCACACTAATTCACTCTGTGCTTTACATTTAACCTCTTTCGAGGTTCTAGCTCTGATTTTTTTTTTTAATGCTCTTTGATAGAGAGCATAGCTTTGCTGTCACTTTAATTTTAGCCCAGTGGCACTAATTTTGAATGTCCCAAGCGAGAGAATAGGCCTCTGCTTTGTGAGCCACTAAGAGTGTGTTAATGATTACAGCCACTGCAGCAGATAGCTTGCTTGATTTGGATCTCAAATGGCTTTGCCTCACTCTGGCTCAAAACTTGTGGTATTTTACTGATAGTGAAGTTTATTATTAGTAGTAGTAGTATTGTTAGATAATTCATGTTAGTAATTGTTTATTGTGAATTATATTGTCCGTTTTTTTTTTTTTTTTCTCTAGGCTGCCAAACTTTTTGATGAAGAAGGAAGAAAAAAATTCTTCACACAAGATATGAATAATATTCTTCTGGAGTAAGTGATTTTTATCTTTTCCTTTTTAAACTTGGACTGGGAATAATCTCAGTGATATACTTGCCAAGTACTTGTGAGGCCCTAAGTTCAATTCCTAACTCAAATAAAAAGGAACAAACCAAAAACCTTGCAGGCTGCTGAGGCAGTAGATAGTTGGTAGAGTGCTTGTGTAGCATGCTGGAAGCCCTGGATTTGCATAAACTGAGTGTGGTGTGGTACACCTCTAATCCCAGCATTTTGGAGGTGAAGAATGAACAGTTGAAGGTCATCCTCAGCTACATTGTGAGTTCAAGGCCAGCCTGGGCTACTTGACATTCAATTTCAAATAAATTAATAAACTAATTAATTAATAAAAACTTTGCAGAGAGTGGTGGTACATGCCTCTAATCCCAGCACCAAGAGGCTGAGGCAAGAGAACTAACTACAAGTTAAAGTGGTTGAGGGGCTGGTACAGTTCTTACCTTTAATTTACAGAGATCTGGATCAGATTCTCCAGTACTGCATAAAACTGGTGTGGTACTTCATACCTATTTTCTCAGCACTTGAAGAGGTAGAGGCAGGAAGACTAGGAAATTCAAGATTATCCTCAAGAATAATATGAAGTTATACAGTTTATAGGCCAGCCTGGGTTATATGAGACTTTTTCTACATACATGTACACAGTTGACCTGTGAAAACCAATGAGATGGCTCAATGGATAAAGTGCTTACCATCAAATCTGATGACCTGAGTTTGATCCCTGGGACCCATATGGTTGAAGGAGAGAATCGAGTCTACAGTTTGTCCTCTGACCTCCTCAGGTACTCCATGGTACCTAATATGTGTACACACACGCACGCATGCACACGCACACGCACATGCATGCGTGTACACATACACACATACATAAATATTACTTTTAAATATTTTTTAATCGATTTGTGAATTAGAGGTTTTGGTCTCAGTATCCATTCTTCCTGTTCTGCTTTGCACCGTGTTTTTTATAATATTTGTTCCTGAGCAAAACTGTTCTCCATACTACTAACAATAGGTACAGCCTTTGTTGATATTTCTAGCTTTTAGAGCAGGTGACCACTATGCAGGTTGACCATTCAGCTGGTCTTAGGTGTATTTTGTGCCACCTATATGAAAAATGTCTGTGAAAGGTCAGAGTATTTATTCAGATTGACCACCTATTTCTACTACTCAGAATTGAGACATATAATTCCATGATTATTTAGTGAGGTTAATTATAATTTGTGCAAAATTTATAGCCAAATGAAAACTATGGTTCAAGAAAGAAATCTTGGAGCCAGGCATGGTGGTGGTACACACCTTTAATTCCAGTACTTGGGAGGCAAAGGCAGGTGGATCTCTGGGTTCGAGGCCAGCCAGGTGTACAGAGTGAGTTCGAGGACAGCCAGGGTTACACAGAGAAACCCTGTCTTGAAAAACCAAAGAATTCTTGGCTGTAAGTTTATATGAAAACTACAGACATCAGATTGGGAGAAAAAGGTGAGACATAGATTATATTAAAATGAGCAGATTTTTAGATTTAGTATCAGTTTTACCCTCAGTGTTTGATACTAACGAAGCTGCATTTTTGAAGGTTGTAGCCAAATAGGCTGTACTTGTAAATGGTTTTTTTTTTTTTTTTTTGGTTTTTCGAGACAGGGTTTCTCTGTGTAGCTTTGCGCCTTTCCTGGAGCTCACTTGGTAGCCCAGGCTGGCCTCGAACTCACAGAGATCCGCCTGGCTCTGCCTCCCAAGTGCTGGGATTAAAGGCGTGCACCACCAACGCCCAGCTGTAAATGGTTTTAACTGTTGGTTATAGGACATAAGAATACAATTGACTGTAGGCAGAACTAGGCAAAAGTAAGATCATGAGGAAAGAAGCAGATCTTACTTGTATGATGAAAATAATTGGTCTGCTCTGGCATTTAATAGTACCAGGTAGGAAGATACAAGCAAATAATGTTTCTGTGTAGCTGGAGAGTTTTCTCTCCGGTCCCACCAAACCCCGGCAGTCCGACAGCCCACTTATAAAATAAACACACAGATGCTTATATTATTTAAACTGTTTGGCCTAATGGCTCAGGCTTCTAGCTGTCTAGTTCTTACATCTTAAATTAATCTATTTCTATAAATCTATACCTTGCCACGTGACTCGTGGCTTACCGGCATCTTCATGTGCTGCTTGTCATGGTGGCAGCTGGCAGTGACTCCCTCCGCCTTCCTGTTCTCTCAATTCTCCTCTCTGTTAGTCCCGCCTATACTTCCTGCCTGGCCACTGGCCAATCAGTGTTTTATTTATTGACCAATCAGAGCAATTTGACATACAGACCATCCCACAGCATTTCTGTGATTCCTTTCTTCTAAATACGCAATAGAGATATTTGATAGAAAAGGGTGTTTTATTCATTACTTATAGTTAGTTAGTATCTCTGTGATCCTTATACTTAAAAAAATAGACTCCTTGGTGTGTTTCCAGTGGAGTGGCTGAAGAGTCCTTTGTTTTAGCCTGGATTTTCAGGTTGAGTGCATGTGATGGAAGAGGTACATGATTCTTCACATTCCTGCTGCCACCTTTACTGATGGCTTTTGAGCTCCAGAGTCACTAGACAGTGCAGCAGCTGTCACTCATCTCAGAGTTGGCCCAGATTCCATCATCCCATCTCACTAGCCATTTTCTCTCTCCCCTTGTACTAGAGCAGTTCTTTCCTCGTGGCTAAGACCAGTCTTTCATTCTCTCCCCCCTTCCCCTCCCTCCTTTCCTTTCCATTTCATTCTTCTATAAGAGGGGGAATCTGTTTTTCCCCGGGGAGAATCAAGAGCCCATCTTTGTGCTCTGGCAATGCAGGTAAATTAAAGTTCCATTAATAGGCTTCCCTCCATTCCTTCCCTGTCTGTCACAAACAAATCTCTAAATTGGGGAACCCATTTACTTTGGTTTCTTTTTTAAAGATGTATTTATTTTTATTTTATGTATATGGGTGTTTTGCCTGCATATATTTAACTGTAGCATGCATAAGCCAGAAGAGGGTATCAGATCCCTTGGAATTAAAATTACAAACAATTGTTAGACACCATATAGGTACTGGGAGTCAAACCCGGTCTTCTGGAAGAGGGTCAGTGCCCTTAACTGCTGAACCATCTCTCCACCTACACACACAGACACAAACAGACACACATCTGCTTTTCATTTCACAAAAGGTGAGCTTTCAGTTCTTTAAGGCCGTAGGCTCAGAGTTGGTTTCCTTTAAAGTCACTTTTTTATTGTTCTCTGTCCTAAACTCACATGCCTTACTCTTCTGGACAGAGTGCTGTTGTAATAGCATGTGTAATACCATGACTAACATTACTCGGGTGTATTGGCCTCACCATTTCTTCCTTTTGTTGAGGAGAAAAAGATGAATTTCTGGTTCACCATTTTTTTTCCATAGTTGAATTGGACCTGAATGAACAAGTATACAATACACTTACTTTTCTTCCCTGTTCCCTGAAGCAGGCATTCTGAATTCTACTCATATTCCACTAGGCATGACTGTTTGCTGGACACTCCCTGTGAGACCTTCATGCCATCTCCTTGGTTCTCCTCGAATGAGTAGTGACTTGAATGGAGGTATACAGAGGACTTGTCTGAGTTAACCTTTGGAAGCCAGTGACTTTAAACTATTTCCTTGAGTCTGTTACATCTCTTAGTACTTGGAGAGTTTGTATTTTATTTTCAGTTTCAACTAGCTTTTTAACGATAAGACAAGTCCAGAAGTCCTACTCAGAGCCTAGGCCCTTAGTAACGGTCTAGCCAAATGCTACCAGCCAAGCATTTCTGCATATAACGACCATGACGTTATTTCCCTGCAGGCTCTTGCATTTAACTGTCTATTCACTATTTAGTTTTTCTAATACTAGGGATTTTCTTTTACGAGTTCTAAAAAGCATGATTTTGTCTATTTTATTTTTTTCTGAAATTACAATATATCTTTTTTGTTGTTTTTGTTTTGTTTTGTTTTTCAAGACAGGATTTCTCTGTGTAGCCTTGGCTGTCCTGGAAATCCCTCTGTAGATCTCAGGCTGGCCTCTAACTCCAGAGATCCACCTGCCTCTGCCTCCTGAGTGCTGGGATTAAAGGCATGCACCGCCACTGTCCAGCTGAAATTACAGTGTATCTTAGAGGTGATAAATTAATTTAATATGGGAGGGTTTCCTAAGTATCCCTGTACACTTTCCTATAATTATCTGTGGTGACTGGGGCATAATTTGTTGCCAAGAACCCCAATTTGTTTTACTTTTTGTTTTTTGCTTTGATACAAAGTTTCACAATGTATCCTTGGCTGGCCTAAGGTGCCTACATAGGTCAGGCTAACCTGGGATTCAGAGCATTCCTTACCTCTTTTTTCTGAATAGGATTAAAAATGCACACTATCAAGCCTAGCTAAGAGCCCCAATTTGATAATGGCCTTCAAACTCACATCTATTGTTACTTTTCTTCAGTAGCAGCTGCCAAATACAGTCTTTTCCATTTTGAGAGACACTTTGTTAATAGTTTCTCTCTGCTAAAATATGGCAATTATTACAAATTTTACTGCATTACTTTTAAAAGAGAAATAGAGAAAATATTAATCCCACTGAACAAGAATAAAGACCAATGAACCAAACTTTTTGGTCAAATTAAGCAAGCTTTATTTCCTGTCAAACAGGGCTGTCTCCCTAAAACCTGATTTGAGAAAATAGCATTGAGCATAGGAGAAAGTGGAGCTTATATAGCCAAAAAACCTCCAATGCTAGGGGATTTCCAAGGGTTTTTGATTACGTGAGAACTTCGTAGAACATCTCAGAATTATTTGGCAGAACATCTTATCAGGATGGAGATCAGGTTATAGGGTGTGGAACATGTTAAATTCCAGAAAATGAGTAAAGACATGCTAAAATTTAAGTTTCACAGAAAACAGGGAGGAACTTATTTCTACCTTATAACAAGATGGCTTCTAAACTTAAGATGGAGTCAGGCTAGTTCATCAAAAGGAAATAGCTACTAGGCAAAATAAAGATTTAACAATTAATTTTCTGCCCCAAAAAGGGAAGTGAGAACTAATCACTTACAGTAAATTGAGTAAACTATTAAATACACAGCTGTGTCACAGACCTAGTAAGGAAAACAAGGATGAGGAAATAGCATGTGCACATAGCTAGACGTGAAGGGCTCGCCTTTTCAGATAGCTTAAGGGAGAG
>CABHPP010131144.1:0-23390 GCA_902168425.1 Peromyscus attwateri
CCGTGCCTGCTTTTTAACAGTTAGCAGTTATACCAGCAAAGACAGAAAATAACAAAACGAATTTTACTTACAGGAACATGGGCTCAGAGCTCTTCGTTGACAAATTGTCATGACTGAAGTGGCCTTCCCGCACTAGACCTTGGCCCCTAAACCCACTTGCAGGTAGACCAGCTGGGCTAGGAGCAGTTGGGAAATTTCTAATAGGCAGGTCTGGACATTTCTTCTTTACCACCAATTAACTGGCCATGACTAGACTGCTCAGCTGTGTTGGCCCAGGATTACAAATGTGTATTACAAATACACATTGTGTGGCAGATCACATCAACAACTTCATGCTGAAAATACAGGAAGAGTGAGCGAGAGCACAGAAAACCTGGGTGTTCAGCATTTCGGCCCCTGCCGTCACCCTTTCTAGGCTTTTCCTACGTTACACTTTGCTCTCCTGTGTGCTTTTTCCTGCCTTCCACTAAGAAAATACCACTGAGCCTAGATCAGTGTTTTGCTGACTTTTGTCAGAGGCATAGTCTAGATTCCAGAACAAAAATTCCTATCTAATATTTTCTACCCTGCTTCTTTACCCAAGTTCATGTTTAGAAAAACAGTCAATGAATTCTTTGAGAATGACAGAAACACCATGGTACCAAAAAAATAAAAAAATGATAGAATATGGCCCGTTATGTTAGAAAATTTTGCTTCTCGAGTCTCTGCTTTTAAACCAAAGCTTGGGGAATGAAGAGGGGGAATATGATATGAAGATATTTAGAAAAGGCAGCTTCTAAGCTGGTATGTGCTCATGTTCTGTGCCCAGAATGCCAGCACTGTAGTCGGGGAGACATGGAGGGTTATGTGCTCAAGGCTAACCTGGGTTAGGTAGTGAGACTCTATTGCCCCTCCCCCCCCAAAATCAAATGTAACTTCCAGATCAGCTTGCTGTCACAGGGCTGATTATTTTGCTGTTGTAAAATAATCTGCAATTGTTTGTGAGACCCTAGCATACACTCAGAGGATATGTAAAGAAACATCTTGAGAAAAGTCACATGGAAGCCTGGCTTAGAGGAGGTGACAAGGTTTTGAAGGGATGTCTTCAACACTGACATGAAGCTTTCATGGGAGCATAAGGAATTAGGAAACTTCCCAAGATCCCTCCTAAATCCCCAACATTTTTCATACAGACCCACCTGATGTTATTAGGACTGTGTAACTCTCAAGTTTAAGGCAATCGTGGCCGTAACTGGTCCGTTCAGTCAGTCAGTCCGTCTATTCACTGGTTATTCCCCTTTGCCCTCCAGCACTCTCCCTTAATGTCAGAAACCACCGCAGTGGTGTGTGTGTGTGAAATTCTTAATGGACAAGAAGCCCTGACAAACTCAGGGGTGACTCAGTTTCCCTCAGTAACCTGGAGGAGACAGAGTGAATTATCTACTCAAGAGGAAACAGAACACAGTATATATTAACAGTTAACAAAAGCCCTTCCACATATGTAAAAAAGTGAACACAGAAAATACAGCTTTAAAAAAAAATGGACACCAGGGTCATTTCTTTTCACTCACCAGAATAATTTCCACTCCCAGTATAATTTTCTTCTCACCATGATAGCTGCAATGCTGTACCCCTTCATGTGTAAGGAGCGAGAGCTGGATGTTTTTGCTATCTATTTGTTAATTAATATTCTAACCCAAAAATGCTGTGCTGTGGACTCTGGGAGTAGTTTCCCGCGAGGCTGTCACGGTATGTTTAACCTAAAGCAGTGATGCCCAGGCTTACAGCTCTGAAGGTTCCATGCCTGTCTGCTGCATCTTCATTTGCTTTTGGAACATCTCCAATTTTCCCCAGAAACACAGGTGGTCTTTTGAATAAACAGAAGTAACATATTGAGCTCCATAAGCTGTGCGTTGATATGCGTTTCTCTCATTCACAGCTGTTGCTTGCACCGTTGGAATAATGCAGAACTATGAGGCGGCTACTTAGTGAACTGGCAGTTCCTATTCAGGGCATAAATCCTTAAAAAAGCACCTTCAGGTAGAGACAGAACAGAAATCACAAGTGGTGCTCCGTGGGGGTCCGTGCACTTTGCATTATCTGTGGGAGGGAAATGAAAACATGTGTTTAGGAATCCATTGAAGAATTTGACGGTATTCATCCCACTTCAGAGGACTCCCGCATAGAGGGGGTTTCAGTCTACCATGAAATAATTGGGTAAGGCGGCCTTGAGCAGCATCCTCTACATTTCTGGTATTTAATAGAACTCAAAGGTGAGCTGCAAAGAAAATATTTTACTACCTTTCATTCATCGAAAACTAAGAGCATTTTAGGTATCTGTGGCATTACCTAGAGTCCATTTCACTGTGACACCAGAAACAAACGGTGTTCAAGGACTCAAACCACACAAGCAGAATCAACAACAGAGCCAGGACAATAGTGTGCCTATCACAAAGTAATGACGACTCCCCCAACACAGCAAGCTGGGAACCTCCTTTACTGTAATTTCTCTCTGAACACCACCTTCATTAAGGAGGTTCAAGAGCACCACTTACTTAACTGCATCTTATGACTTGCAGCAACTCAAGGAAGTGTTTGAACAGATTGGCAAGTGTCATCTCACGGAAAAAAAAGGGAGCAGGAGGCTTCTCACTGGGAAAAAAAAGCATTATATCAGATTAAAAATGACGTGGAGTCTAAAGTGGGTGTTCTGTTTGAAATGACAGACAGCATAAATGGAAACTCTATTTTTCTCACCACACTCACATTAATGATATAAAAGAGATATAAATTAACTAATCTACACTTGCACTTGAAAAATCAAAGATAATTTCCATAAACTAGAAAAACTTACCTCAAAATGAGGAACATATTAAAGGGGAACAATTTTTACAGATTATAGTGCCATGTAGGTATATATATGTATATGTGTGTGTGTGTGTGTGTGTGTGTGTGTATTAACATATAGGTTGATACAGGCATGACGAAGTGTGTGTGTATGTTTACAGACACACAACATGTAGTTTATCCCAGAAGAATTACTTGAACTTGAAATCTTTGAGTTTTGAGTTGAAGTTTCTAGAAGTGATTTCCTTCGAAGATCACTCAAATCCACAATGAGCAAAGGTTTCTTCCTTAGTGAAATGAGATCAGAAAGACACCAATCACTTGGGAATCTAGCCTGTGAGGGTTAGATTCAGAAGACTAGAAATAATTGAGTGATTTAAATGGGGTTTTGTACACATATTTAGTATCTGAGGCTAGACTAAGGAAAGACTGAAATACTTACTTACTCTTTGGCAAACAAGGAAAACAGTGTGTCTGAGTGATGCTGACAGATAAAGACTCCAGGTGCCAGCCATCTTCTCCCTTTCTGTGGCACTGGCTACATGCAGGCATGGTTATTGCTCCATTCTCCACTTTCTAGAGTTCTCAAGCACACGACAAAACTAAACAACAAAGTTGTAGCTAAGAATGGTTCATTAGATACATACACATTTGAAAAGACAATAATAGCTTATTAAACAAGCGTGGCAGTTAAAAACTAGTTAATATCTTAAATATGAGAAAAGTAATTATTGGGGAAAAATTCAAAGGTTCACAAGCAAGCCATCGTGAATGGTCACTACATTGGAGGATTCGCCCTTTCAAAATAATTCTTGGAGGTATGGTTGGCTTCACAAAATGTGAGCCAGTTCTTCCGGGAAGACTTCGGAGAAATACTGATAAATACTGTTTAAAACACAGAAGTTAAAGTTTCTCATGTGAGGTGGGAGAGGTGAGAAGTTGGGTTAGAGATACATGGAGAATTAGGCCTGGACCTGCGGCACTGAAGGGCTGCACTGACCGAGAACAGACGGGAACTCTGAGGAGCCAACGGGGAGGCAGACGATGGAGTCAGAAGTCTTCAGTAGGGAGCCAGGGGCAAGGCAGCCCCAGATAAACTCCTTTAAAGTCCAGGTACCACTTTTCTTCAGATATAAATGAAGACGTTGATTTGACTTACATTTTTGTGACATTATCTGGAACGGTGAAAGGTCCTTGAATACCAATATATAGATGGAAATCACGTAGATTTGAGTGTGAGCGAGCAAATTAAGTCAAACAGAATAACAATAACAAAAAACACTCAGTAAAAAAAATTGCAAGTAAAAAGAAATGCGAGGTAAGTAGAACTTACTAGAAAAAGTCCAGCAAGGCAATAATCAGGCTAAGCAAATGGACTAAACTCAGAGGTTTAAGGAGAGAGAGTCACAGAGGATTCAGTAAACACATCAGTCCTGGAGGAATCGCCATGATTAAGATCAAGTAATCAACACACAAACAAAATTAGCAAAATCACTGCTATTAGCATCAGTACGCATAAATAAGAGACAACAGATTTAGACTCACAAAAACTGCAGATGTTTGATTTGTGGGATATATGTCATGGCTACATGAGATGATTTTAAATGAAAAATACTCAATATAAGGCGAAACATTCATTAAGAAATTATTGAGAATAGAAAAAATGTGGAGGAAACAGGCTTTTAGAAATGAAAATCCATCTGTAGAAATCAAAAATTCCATGGATGGCTTAAATACCAGTTTTGACACAGTCCAGGGAGGACGGGTGAAAGGAGGCATATCCGGAAGCTATGCACAGTCCAGTGGAAAGAACTGAGGAGATAAGAAAAGGTAACAAAGTAAAGACCTCAGAGGTCAGCTCTGAGTAAGGACCAGAGGAGGTCAGCTTGGAGATTCCTATAGTTCAGAGCTTCTGAAATTTTTTCTACTTGTGACTCTTTTGCCCAAAGGAATCCCAAAGGTACTTACAAAATAGGTATATAAACCAAGTATCTTATTATAAATTAAGACATTTATAATAAAAACAATCCTTTGGCAGGCACACAATATTGCCATTTATTAAATATGAAAGCAAATTCACACACTAGTGAGATGAAGTGCTTGTCTGTCTAATACAACACAAGCCTTTATATACTAATTTGATAGTCACATGATGAGGGGTGATAGGAAAATATTAAAAGTTTTAGGTTCCCACAACTAAATCATGATGTTTCTATAGGAGCAGAAAATTTTACATGTACAGTAAAACACTGTAGGTTTTAATTATTTAATAATGTACAGTAGTCTAAAATTTGAGTTGGGGTATTTCTGGCCAGGTTAATTGGCCCTGTGTGGTATGATAGCATGCACAGTGCAAAGTGTGCATGTTGTGTATTCACAACCGAGGATGCAGTGTGCATGGCATCACACCACACACAATGTATTACTGCATCCATGGTTGTGAATACACTGCACATACATATGCATTGTGCATGCTACTGCTACCATGCCACACAGCTGCACACTGCCAGAAACAGCCCACATTTATTTCCCATTTTATTGTTAATTTCTCATCATTACACATTCAGATACCTCTTTCTGTTGCCAAAGCTTCCATGATTCCCACATTTGGTCACAGGATCCTATTGGTGAAATTATTAAGGCCACTCCACGTAGTTAAAAGGGAGGTTTATTTTGTGGGGTAACTCACGAGTGAAGGGATAGGTAACAGGGTCTGGGAAAGGTGTGGTGCAGTCCGGCGGTGTTCTCTGGAGAACTCTGCTTGGTCTACCTCCAGCGTCCAGGGTCCAGGAACCAAGAGAGCCGGCGCATCTGGATCTCAGGTCTTCAGGGTCCTCTCTCGGCCCCGCCTTGTAGGCGTGACAGTTACCGAAGCCTCAATGGGGGTTGGAACTTCCAGATCAAAGCTGGAATGGCTACCCACTACAGGATCCCAAATGGAGCCACTGGACACAATATAAGAAAATGTGATGTTGTGTAGACAAAAGAAATGGAGGAAATGTACTACTTAACTTCGCAGAAAATATAAAACAAAAATCATTGATCTAGAGATCCAGTAAGTAGAACTTGTCTCTAACAATAAGTGAAAAATAAAATAAAATTCCCTAGCAAACACATTAGTATCACTACATGACGCCACTGAGCAAATAAATAAAGTGTTGAGTTCAGTCAGAGAAAGAACAAGGTCATGGTCTGTTTAGGCTGAGGGTGACGACACCACTAATGTCACATTTTGTTATGGAAGCACACACACTAGACATCACAGTTGTCATCAATAAGAATATATAAAATTCAATGACCACGGGTAGGGAAAATATCAAAGTATTCAATCCAAACACTGTAAGAGAGAGTAAAATGGCACACCTAGCAACTTACTGGAGAAGTACAAACACATAAGGAATCAAGACAAGTAGATCCAGAAATAAAGCATTGAGTTGATTAAGTGTCATAGTTATTTCATAGTTAAAGATAATGGCATCTGTGTACTAACCATTCTCTCTCCCCATCCCTTTCCCAAAACAGAATGAACCAATTAAATAACTATAACTTTTCCCACAGAAGACAATGCCCTTGCTGTTTGTATTACTCTGCTCAGGCTACCATAACAAAATACCTGAGACTGGGAGGCTTAAAGAAGTCCCAAATCTGGCAAAGCAAATTCCACCAGGTCCTAGGGTTTAAGAATAATCTTTCCAAGTAAAATGCTCTAACCTCAAAGCCCATTGGGTGGAGACACCATCCAGTGATTCTCTAAGGTCCCTCTGCTGGGTGGGAACCATGCCGGTGAAAACTGTCTTAAGATTGTGTTAAACAAGAATGTGCAAATGCCTAGATAATGGCAACTTTTAATCATTCTGAAAGGCATGAGCTAGTGTGACAAACTCAGCCCTGTAAAGACATGCATTTCTTCTGTGTTAACCTATCGATTTGATGCAATCTTCATAAAAATAGTAAAGAGCAATTGTAGGTAGTTAAACAAGTTGAACTAAAGTTTGTGTGGGGAAACAGAACATGTAAAAATAGCCAGGAAAAGAAGCCAGGAAGAATGACTATTTAAAAAAACAAAACAAAACCCGCTAAGTGATTACAGTGCCAACACACACATGGGCAGATAAATGGGTGAATACAACAGGAAGTCTAAGAAGAAGTCTGAAGACCCGTGGAAAGTGTCTAACCAAGGTCTCACTTGAATTGCTGTGGGTAAAATGGGTGTTTTGAAGTAGTTCTCTGACAAGTAGATAGTCATTCAACCAAACCAAAATTGGACCTGTAGCTCATACAATTTACAATAATGACCTCTGACCGAATTCAGGGTGTAAATATTTAAACTGCTGAGAAAAATCAAGACTGCATTTCTGTTGGATTTGTGTGGGTGGAAAGTCATTCCAACAATGACTCAACATTCAAAACAAGCTGTAATTCCAGCCCTGGGGAGGCTGAGGCAGGAGGGCTACTATGAGACCAGAATTCAAGGACAGCCTGAGGTAAAGAGTGGGAGCCAATGAGGCCCTGTGTTCTGCAGCTGTTTCCTCTGAACCGGTACATTCCATCCTGGAGCAGGGCGATATAACCCAGACAAGTAAATGCTCATCCCTGTCATTGATTTCTTTAGCTATTTTTGTTATGTGTATGTGCAGTGCAAGATTCTGCCAAGAATTTGCTAGAAGCTTGTGTACGTGTTTGGGCTTTTCCCTCCACTGTGTTTCCTCTTTCTCTGACTTCACACTCTCAGCTGCCAGGCATTTAGACAGTGCCTAACTCTTGTCTTTGATGTCTTATTCAGTAAGACCATTGATTTCTTCAGGGGCTCTGACACTGCTCTGTAGTGTGAGTGGAGGAGAATTTTGGAAGAAAAATAACCATAAAAAAGGGTCTCACCCAGTGTAGTTAGTTACTTTCAAGTCATGTGTCTTAGCCAGTTTACCTTTGTTTTCTAACTTTTCAGGTGCTTTCTAACAAGCTGTAGAGGCATTGAAAAATTTTTTTGATTGGTTTTGCTCATTATGTAAAAACTAACTGTTCATGGGAATATTTATCTAATACAAGCTATTCTGTCCTTATAATGATGAATATAATAATGAAAAACACAATAGAAAAATATTAAAAAATGTTTTAATTGGTCAGAGCCTGATGGTTCATGCCTGTAACCTCAGCACTTAGGATGCCTGGGCAAGAGTGTGACCATGAGTTTCTGGCCGGCCTAGGCTATATAGCAAGTTGCTGGCCAGCCTGGGCTATAGAGTAAGACCTTACCTCAAAACAGTAACACCAGCAACAAACTGGGTATAAGATAGAGTTTGTGGGAAATAAATACATCAAATGATGATGTCTGCCTCAGCAGTAACTGGGAAATGCAAAGGAAGCCTGCACCGGGGTATCTACTGTCCATACCCATGTGACTAACAAAACTCAAGAGTCTCCTGTGATGTGAAATGCTAGCAAGAATGTGGTGTCATGGATTTCTGGATACTTCAGAATTAATATCAGAAAAGAATGACAATCTTCATATAATTGTTGGCTTCAATGTTCACTGGCCCTGGCCTAGAGGTGCCATATGCTCAGGAGGAGCCCTAAATAGCTCTACTAGATTGCAGACCCTTAGCTACTCTCTTCCAGACTCACGTCTATGTGGAAAAATAACAAAACACTGTGTTTTCCAGACGTCTAGCCAGCAACATGGATTGCAGGATACCCACAGGAAGTTCAGAAAGAAAAAACGGTAAAGCAAATGGTCCAGCTCCAACCATGGCTGCCAACTGTGCAGGGAGCACAGAGAACAGGAAATGGGGCTCTAACAATTGTCCTGAAAGTGGGGCACTTCACCACTGACCATGTCACCCCTGTGCTTTCTGTACACTGAGAATTCTGCAAAAGACAACAACAGTCTCCGTGGTCCCTCTCAAGCCCTTCAAACAATTGGCTTGACCTCTAGGACTGTGTACTAAAGCCTTCTCTCTTCAATATGCTCTGAGTTGAATGCTTATTTTTTAAAATAGAACAAGCTGAATGTCATTAACCTGAGTGTAGATTAATAAGTAATGAAATCGACATATTTTAAAAATCATCCAGTAGACATGCAGCAGAAAAATGAAGAGCCTACAGATAAGCAATCTGGATAAATTCAAAATGCTAATAATAATTGAAAATATGAAATCCCTGAAGATTACATTTTCTTTAGGTAAATTATAAAAATTCATTAAAATAAGCCATTTATTTTAGACATATATCAATGTGTGGGAAGTTTCCAAAAGCAAATTAAAAATAAACACAAAGCTTAAGACAAGCGAGCAGGAGTAACACACACAAAATAAAGGAGAGACACGTAGGCTTGTATGAGGTGATACGTATATCTGGTTATTGCTCTCGAGAGCATATTCATGGGTGTTTATCGTCCCATGAAGACAAGTGAGCAAGATGGAGAATTGAAATTTGCTGAAACAATGATACCGATGTGTCATGAGCCTCAGATTATAGTTCAGCGTCTTAAAATCTCAGGAAATGGCCCTAACAGCTGACAAGCAAATCAACCATTTGGGAGACCAGGCTGAAGAACTATTTCCAATGTAGCATGAGATGAAAAGCCAAAATGAAAACCCTAAACATCTGTAGCCACCATCCAAAAGCATCATCCTCTGATGCTATTTGAAGAAGCAAATAACAGGGGGAATATTAAAGACACAGAGCTAAGGAAAAGAAGGCTGAGGACTTCCTAGAATTAAGAGAACGAAAACTAATGGAGGTCTTGAAATTGGTAGTGCTCCCTGAATGCCAAGAGAGAAAAGAACTATAAAACCTTGCTCAAAGTACCAGAAGCACACAACAATAACACAGAAAAGGATGACAAAATCTACTGGGATAGCAGGAAAGATTCTCTTCAGAAGTGAAGGCCACAGCAGCAGCTTCTCCACAGCAGGGACAGTAGGAAGAGATAGGAGATGTTTCTATGCCCAGAGAGAAAATCATTAAAACCTCAGTTTAATGCTCTGCAAAACCTCAGAAGTAAAAGTAGATACTGGGGAGTAAGAGCAAGTTAAGGGCATTCAGTGGAGTGAAGCGTTCTGAGATGCTGCTGCCCACAGACCAAAATAAATGAAAGATTTTAGCAGAAAACAAACTCCTGTGGTTGCGTTGAGTTATGGAGTTCAACAATGAGCAATGCATACATAGTGCAAATCTATTGGTGGAGTCGGAATAAAGACTAATAATAAGTGAAATTAAGGTTTGAGAACATACCACGGATTCAGTTGGGTGGGTGTAGGTAAGAGGGGTGCTTTAGGAGTCAAAACCCAGAACCTCAAATATCCCAGTATTCTAACCTTATTTCAGAGAATGAGAAAGTGACGCAGTGGCATCCAACCATGTTAGGATGTTCCATGTCGAATAATGTGTTCTGAAAGTACAAGGAGTGCTGTGGAATACTCCTTTACACTGTGTGGATATATGCTGCTGTGACTGGTTTAATAAAGAAGCTGACTAGCCAACAGCTGAACAGAATAAGGTTAAGCAGGAGAGGCAGACTAGGAGAATGCTGGGAGGATGAAGGGCAGAGTCTGGAGTCTGCAGCCAGATGCAGAGGGAGCAGGAGATGAATGTGGCATGTTAATAAAGGTACCGCCACACAGAGAGCATAAATAAGGAATATGGGTTAAGTTAGAATGTAACAGCTAGTTAGTAATAAGCCTGAGCTATTGGCCAAGCATTTATAATTAATATTAAGCTTCTGAGTGATTATTTGAGAGTGACTGCAGGACAGGAAAGTCCTGCCTACAAAGGAGAGGAAAAAGGGAACATGAGGGATTCAAGGTGCCATTTTGAAATGTCAGTAGATTGGTAAGGTGGTAGCAAGCCTGATGCAGAAGAAGCAAGGGCTCTTTAAGAACCCTTCTTCTCTTTTGCTATTTACCTCTGTCCCTCAGCAGATTCCATGTGGTGCTCCCTATAAACACAAGACCTGATAAACTACTAATTTTTTTTTAAAGAAAAGGGGACTTTGAATGCTTTCTGGGTGCCAGATGATGCAGAACCATAATGACAGAAGACAGGAAGGAGCTTCTGCTCTGAAAGACAGAATGTCACAACTTACTGACTCAGTGTGTTTGTGTGTGATGACCAGAATAGCTACAAAAAGAATCACGTCTAGATTATGTGAGCAAGTCCACATGACCAATCTGCTTTTTCAAATTCTGTGATTTTGTCATACCACTTGACTAATTACTCTCCTTGTTGCTGTGGCCTGTCAAAAAGCAACTTGGGGGAAGAAGGAATTGTTAGAGCTGACAGTTTAAGGGACCCTGTGAATCCAGGCAAGAACACAGAGCAGCAGGAGTATGGGGTGACTGGTCCTATCGAGTCCACAATCAGGAGGCATCAAAGACAGGAAGTGGAACCAGGCTGTCGTACCTCAAGGCCTGGCTCCAGGGACTCACTTTCTCTAGTGAGGCTCTACTTAAGGTGCCATAGCCTTCCAAAATAGTCACCCTCTAGGTTAAACTCAGACCTATGGGGCCATGTCACAGTCAAACAGCAATCACCTGTTTATTATGTCTCACCTGTTGTAGGGGTCCGAGAAAACACTGAAGGAAGACTCTAGATTCAAATAGCATGCAAGAGCAAAGAACGTTTATTTTCCAGCAAAGAGCATTTATTTACCAGCGTATGCAGGGTTATTCACCTGTACAAAATGGCGATGACCCCGAGAGGAGCAGCAGGCTCCTTTTAAGCACAGCTAAGGGGAATTTCAGGGACGGTTAGGTCATCTCAAACATAATTGGTTAAGCAAGCAGCAGTTACATTAGTCATCTTTTAATTGGCTGAGGTTTTATCTTTGGACATACTTGGGTAAGTCTCAAAGAGGTTGCAGGAACTGTCCTTGAGACATAGTGGGGCTGATGCAGGCCTTGTTCCTGCTCTCTCCCTCGTCCCTGAATGTAATTTGTTGATAAATGGCCTTCTGTTGGGAGAGACACCTGTCTGCCCCTCTCAGAGAACAGAAACCTAAATTCAGTTGTAGAAGTGGGAAAGTTTAAACCCTTCACTGTCACACACACACACACACACACACACACACACACACACACACACACACAACTCCAAAGGATGCCACATCTCCAGGTTTCCAAATAAATTTTTCATGACATACATTTAAAAACTTTTTAGTTGATTTTGTCTCTTTTTAAGTGTGTGTGTGTGTGTGTGTGTGTGTGTGTGTGTGTGTGTGTACACATATCACAGCACTTGTGGGGCATCAGAGGAAAACTTTTGAGAACAGGTGTTCTTCTTCTGCCATGGGACCTAACTATGGAACTGAGGTCATCAGGTGTGACCAGCAAGGACTTCCGCTGGTTCTGTCATCTCCCTGCCCCTCATCATAAAAGAGAGTGTCAAATATTCGAATTAAGACACTAATTTGCCATCAGAAAATGGCTGGATGCCTTGTATAGAGGTATTCTGGAGAATTTTCCTGTGCAGTGTGGTCGACACTAGTGATGCATAGCTGCTTTAGATCCTTTTCTTCACACTTAAATAAAATGAGAAGCTCAGACCTTCTGTTGCAATCGCAACTTTTCAAGTGTCCCATAGCTGGCAGCCACCATGTTGAACAACACAGGATATTTTCTTCATCACAGAAACAACTATTGAACAGAATTCATGGTTGTCAGTTTCAATTATCTTTGTCCACAAAGGATGATATTTTCTTGACCCACCTTATGGAGCCTTTTTGTGCAGTTGTAGACAGCAAAGGCTGTTTGAGAACACACAGATCCAATCTGCAGTTGTCATTGCCCGAGGGAACAGTTGCTCAGAACATTAGAGGTGATAGAAAAACCACTCTTGAAGATTTCTGCTAGATTCTGAAGTCTGACTTGCACTGACATCCCTAAGCCTTCTGTCCCCTGCCAGGAAGAGGGTGGCCAGTTGAAGTCCGGAGCTCGGATGATCAGATTTTATTGACTATGACAGCATTGACTGATGTGTAATCACAGCTACATTCGTGCAGTTGAGCACAGGAAGAGAGAAAGAGAGAGAAATGGTTTGGTGTATTAATGATGACTTGTGGGTTGAGAGCTTCTGTGATGTTGCTAGGCATTGTCTATCACTATAAGAAAGAACCAATAAGCAATAAAGTTGGCATCTAATGGGTACAGAAGTGAGGAACACACACAGGTAAATGGCATTGAGGCAACCATGGTGGGTGTCGTGGCCTCTAGACTACATGCAAACCACTCTTCAGCTTGAACTCTGAAACTTCAGACAAAGTACACTGATGATGAAAAGATCATCTTTTTTCTCTTATCTGTTCCCCAATCCCCAAGAGCCGGAGTCCACCTTCTCACCATCCTCTGTAAGAGTTATGACTGAGCTAAGAAATCCTCTTTGAGATGGCTCTGGACAAGAGGAAATTTTAAAAATAAATTTCCAAGAGAGTCTCTTATGGACAACAGAACATTTCACTTTAATTTCAATGGCTTAAAAAAATGTTTTTTCCAGAAATGGTGCATGGCCTGGTGGAATGGCACAGGGAGGGCCCTGGGTTCAACCCCTAGCATATCAATAGGTAAATAAACAACTGAATATGCTTTTCTGAAAGTCAAAAGACACACAGGAGGACTTCATTAAGCCCTATGATCCTGCAGTCACCTGTAAAGGGCTTGGAGGAATACAGTTTCTTGGTCTTGCCGTCTTACCTGCCTGTTGCATATGATGCTGAAAATGAATAATAATGATCTGTCTCACTCATGGAGACCATGACGGAAGATCTGCATCAGCTGTGATCTGCATGGAAGGTGAGCTTTTTTTTATTTTTTATTTTTTTAACTTTTTTTTCTTTATTTGCCTGTTTATGTTATGGTTTGAAATCACTGTAAGAGCATATCACTGTATCTGGTTTAAAATGACTACATACGTTTTAAATTGTATCATGACATATAGTTTTTGTTGGTTTGTTTTGGGTTTTTTTTTATTTTATTTTATACTCACTCATAGGAGGAAGGTGAGTTCTAAGGGGCCGTTCTCTAAGCATTCCCACCCGACCCTTCTGCTGAAAGCCCTGGTTCAGCCACAAGAGAATGAGGTGATGTGAGGCTGTCAGGGAGCCTTATTCTTCATCCACCTGTAGACTCCATTTTAACACAGAGAGCATTTCCACAGAAACGAAGAACACTTGGACTTCCCCTGACCTCTCTGCTAGCAGGGAATATATTGGTTAAAATAGAAGTTTCTTTTATAGAGTGACATTTGTTCAATCATCACTGAAATCCTAATTTTTTTCAATCATATCTATGAAGTTACCTTCTGTTTTCTAGGACAAACAAGATGTCAAAGTAAAAGTTTAGAAACTATTTCTGAACGCATACTTCCAAAAGAAATTCTCCAAAGGTCCCCATTCATAATGGAAGGTTTGCCTTCGCTGTCAAGAGAACAAGTCCATACATTCCTATACGAGGCACTAAGAATTCAAGTAGAAAAAACCACCTGGGGAAAAGCACCCCATTTGGTGCTTATCCAAACATTGGCATTACTCAGGTCATGTTGCTGTGATTTGTGAGAGAGCACCACAGTTCACACTGGCATCACCCTGGTCATCTTGTTACAGTTAATTTAAGACAATTTGCCTGCTTAATGACAAGAAGATCTTTGATAGCCTAAATCAAGCAAGCAGCTACTTATTCATCCACAGCACTGTGCCTTTGAAGCATATATGCAAGTTATGAAGTCAAAGACTAAGGACAGAGAGTGATGCACAGTCATCTAGCAGCCTGATATTTCAACACGCAGTCCAAAGGTATACTGCAAAGTTCCAAAATATAAAAGAATAATAAAATAAAATGAAGATCTTTTTCTTTATAGTCTTAGAGAAAAAAAAAAGAAAACCCAAAATGTTTTTTAAGTTGTGTATAAAGTTTATGCAATTTTACACAATTTGTTCAAAAATACAGAGGGGCTAGGATGACAGTTTGGTCAGGAAGTGTTGGAAGCATGAAGTTCAGTTCCCAGCACCACTTGGCAGCTCACAACTGCCTATAACTCCAGTTCCAAGGGGATCCGACACACTCTCTGGCCCCAGACAGCAACAGACACACCTGTGGTGCACATATATAAATGCAAATCATTTACACACAGAAAATAAACAAATAGATTTTTTTAAGAAAGAAAGAAAAGCCCCTTGGAGAACATATTGACTCCTTAACTAATGACTCTTCCTAGATCCCTTGAACTCTATAAAACAGAAGCTGTCTGGGCCACTCCCACTGGAACTTGTGTTTGGGGTTTCAGTGGGGAGCTACCTGGGGATAGCCAAAGACACGAGGATTACAGATTGACTTTGCACACACTAGTTCTATATCTAAACTAGGAAAGCTGGACTGGATTGCCCTTAAAGATCAGCTCTTAGGTGTTTGAGGTCTTCAAGCTCAAGGATTAGATTTTTTTTAAAAATTGACATCTTGATGTCAAGAGTGTTTCTTTTCTTTCCTATGTGTGTGGTGGTGGTGGTGGGGAGCACCTTTGTGAGTATGGAGGCCAGAAGGTGATGTCAGATATCCTGCTCTATCATTTCACACCACATACCCTGAAGACAGGATCTCCCACTGAACCTGCAGGTAAACTGGCAGCCAGCAGACCCTACAATCCTCTCATCTCACCTCCCCTGGGGTTACAGGAACTGATGCAGCCACACCCTGCTTCTTATGTGGGTTCTGTGGTCTGAACTCATTTGCTTATACAGCAAAAGCTCTTACCCACTGAGCCATCTCTCCAACCCCAAGCCTTTCTTATTCTTTATGAGGAAAGTTTGTAACTTAGGCATGCAACTCCCCTATGTTCCTAGAAGAATTGGCTAAGTGGGTTATTAACACAGTAGAAGACTTAGAAGATTATTGAGCACATTCCTAAGACTTTATGAACTCCTAGTAAAATATTAACAAAATAATAACTAGGAACTTGCTCGATAGAACTAGAGTGGTTCTGTAAATTGGTGAAGCACATAGCTATGTAAATTTTACTGTTTGAGAAAACTAAGGCCGACTCACACACCCCCCACTCTCTATATAAATAAGCAGGTATGGGGCATAAGTATATTATACATATACCTCAAATATGTATACTACAGGAAAGATGGGAAGCAAGTAAAATGTGCTGTCCATAGTAGTTACCCTGGTTGAACAACAAAAATTATTTTGTTCTATACATTTTTTAGACTCCCTAAGTTTCTGGCTATATACAATCAGAAAAAAAAAGATATTTTGATAGCACTAATTTGTTTCTACTAATAGTCCCCTGGATGTGGTCTGCTCGAAATTTTTAGCAAGAAATAATTTTAAATAATTTTAGCCTACAAGAGAGCATCTGTGGCCCAAGTGCCTGTGTGCAAGAAATATGAGAAGTTTGATTTAAATATAGAAAAGCTAAATTCACATGCCCCAGATGGGGCACCTAGAACAAAATAGAAAAAATATCTTCGGGTCACAAGTGAAGGTTGATGTGCACAGTACACAGCAGGAGATTGCGAGTTACTCCAGACCTAGTCGTGGCTCACTGTGGTTAACAGGTGAACACTCTGCTCTGATGACTGCTGAGAGAAAACAGAAGAAGCAGAAGCAGAACATGGTCATTCACTGACAGAATTCAGACAGAGTTGTAGAAATTTGTTGACGATACTAAACTTCTTCAGATGAGATCTTTCAGACTGAGTTCTCAGAAGCCCTGCTTTGTGGGTCTCTCTTGCCTTTTAAAGATGCTAGCTGATACAACAAGGCATCTGAACATAAGGAATTAAAACTGTAGTCAGGAGAGGTGGCATGTGGGAAACTGAGACAGGAGATGGAGAGTCTCCAAAATCCAGAAGGAAGGCAGAAAGGGAGGAAGGAAGAAAGGCAGGCAGCCAGGCAGGGAGAGTAGGAACTCTTGTGGAATATGAAGACAAATGATTTGTTTCCACCAAGCTGTGTAATTGCCCATATTCAGTCAGACCAGGAGAGCGCTGGCATCCACTCCTCCCCTTCTCATTCCCATCCGTTAAGAAACATCAGTGACGAAGGAAAACTGGCCCTACTTCGGATTTACATGAAGGACCAAGCAGAGTTGATGTTCAATTGCAGTGGGTGTCATTGGGTTTTGAGCCTTCTACTCTGTCACCATTGAAGATCATATCTGGAAGGGTTATTAGTAGCAAGTACTTTTGTTGTGAACTTATTTTGAGGAAATTTTGAATACTTACTTATTAACTGCGTGTTCAGATATTATCTGGTGGTTTTGTTGCTATTATTTTGCTTTGCACATGTTTGGGTAGGCAAATGCCCAAAATAAATGGCATATTATTTTAAAGCAACTGCTTACAGCAGGGTGTAGTGGCATATGACTCTGATACTAGCACTTTGGAAACCATGGCAAAAAGATAGCTTAGTTCAAGACCAACCTAGGCTACATATTGAGACCCTGTCCTAGAAACAACAATGTCAAAATTTTACATCAGTAGATGTTAGATGATTTTTATAGGGAATGTGCTTCATAGCAACTCTCCTAGGTAGTCATCACCACTCTTAATTAATTAAATGCTTGACATTCAAGAGCATAAATGGACATGCCAAGATCTCACAGACTGCAGTTAAAGGAACTAAAACGCAGGTCTACATTTTCTGATTCGTGTTTATTCTATGTCTACACCATCAGAATGTCCATCCAGCTATCTATAAACCATGTTAAGGCTGGAGCCATTCCCCTGCATTACAGAGAGCTTTATAAGGAGTAGAGAAGAATCCTTCCTTTAAATAAGTTTTTCTTTCTATTTGCAAGAAATGCGATGTGATTTTTAACCTCCAATTTAAAATTCTAGAATTATTTCAAGGTGTTTTCTAATATTGAACCATTCTGTGGTACGACTTCCATAGAGGTAGGAAGCCTTCACTCTTTTGGTATCTTTAGATCTGATTTCTTTGCTTTTCCTGTACAGCAAAATGCCCTCCAATCCTTCTCATAATGCTGGATGGTTCCAGAAAGAAGTCTTCCAGTTTCCGGGCAGCCTTACAATCATAAGGGTACAAATTAACACTTTAATCTCCCTCTCCCTCTCCCTCTCCCTCTCCCTCTCCCTCTCCTCCCCCTCCCTCTCTCTCTCTCTCTCTCTCTCTCTCTCTCTCTCTCTCTCTCTCTCACTCACACACACACACACAAACGCGCGCGCGCGTGCGCGCGCGCGCGCACACACGAGTATGTGTGAGAAAGAATACTCAACATATTAAGTATACTATGTGCATTTTTTTTCTCATAACATTTTCAATTTATAGTGGGAGTTTTGTAATATAACCCTATTATAAGTCAAAATACATCCATATTGCTTAAATCTAGCCAGAGAACTCATCAAACAAAAAATAAAAATAGAATTCTTGAGGGTGGAGAGAGTGGTTAAGAGCTCTTATTGTTCTTACAGAGGACCTGAGTTCAGTTCCCAGCACTCCTCCACTTGCAACTCCAGCTCCAGGGTATGTGATGTCCTCTTCTGGCTTCCTTGGGTACCCACAGACATGTACATAGAAAAAGAGAGAAGCACACATAACTAAGTAATAAAATAATTTTTAAGTAGTATTCTTTTGGGTTTTTTTGGTTTTTTTTGTTTTTGTTTTTTAAGACAGGGTTTCTCTGTAGTTTTGGTGCCTGTCCTGGAACTCACTCTGTAGACCAGGCTGGCCTCAAATTCACAGAGATCCTCCTGGCTCTGCCTACCAAGTGCTGGGATTAAAGGCATGTGCCACCACTGCCCGGCTTTAAGTAGAATTCTTATACTCTAAAGAGTATAGATGTCATCTTTAGTCTCCACAGCTGCCTTTATCAAGAAAACTTACAAATATCCCTGAATCATGGAGCTTCTATCTTAACCTCTCAATCTAAAAGGAAAAGTTAATTTAGTGCAAAGGATTGAAGATCAAAATTGATCTTGGGGCTGGAGAGGTAGCTCAGCAGTTAAGAGCACTGACTGATCTTCCCAGCACCCACATGGCAGCTAACAACTGTCTGTAACTCTAAGTTCTGACCCTCCCACATAGACATACATGCAGGCAAAAACAACAATGCACATGAAATAAAAATAAATGAATAAATTTTTTTAAAAAGGAGGAATAGTCTCTCTCAGAATTCAGAGTTTAAAGAAAAGTCTAGTCATTTGAGAGCTAGAGATTCAGCTCTGTTTAGTCACAGTGCTAAATGCACCTTCTGTGAAAACACACAAGTTTTCATATGCAGAGTGCACCAGGCTAGTACTGCCCAGGACTCAAGGGTTTCCCTGAATCCATCTGCCACAGTCCTCATGTGAGCAAGGCTGCTGTGGATGATTGTGTGATAAATAAAACACTGATTGGCCAGTAGCCAGGCAGGAAATATAGGCAGCACTAACAGAGAGGAGAAAGGAAAGGACAGGAAGGCAGGGAGGGGAGACACCAGCTGCCGCCCAGGGAGCACCATGTAGAGGCAACAGGTAAAGCCACAGAACACGTGGCGACATATAGATTAACAAAAATGGGCTTAGTATAAGAGCAAGAGCTAGACAATGGCAGGCCTGAGCTAATGGCAGAGCAGTTTAAATAATATAAGAGTCGGTGTGTTTATTTTATAAGTGGGCTCAAGGACTGGTGGGGCTTGGAAGGAGCTGGAGAGAAACTCTCCAGCTACACAAGGTGATCCTCATATGAGCAGGCTATGGTGTGACAAGCTGATGTCACCATCTCTGGAGAAGGGAATTACTTCTTCCAGTGAACCTACTTCATAAGGTAAAATAGTCCCAGAATCCCTCAGCAGACATTTCCAGTGCTTTTCGCCTGGATTGAGTCTCACGACCACATTGTAGATGCCAGGGGAAGGCAACACACACATGGGGGTGGGGAGTGGGGAGTCTCCCCTCATCCATCTCCAAGGCAGCAAGAGGAGAAAGAGAAAGTCATCCTAGAGGCAACCAAAGGATCTGCCAAGAGTAGAGGAGGAGGGGCATTCAGGTAAGACCCCTGGGGAGGGAGGAAACAAAGAACAGGGTGTGAGTGCAAAAGACAAACCTTGGTCCTTGCACACTAGTGACCAACATTATATAGCAGAGACCATAGGAAGAAGTTTCTTTTCATGCCTTGTATGTGGAGAACTTTGCATGACTTTTTAACTCCCCCATTGAGTGATTGAGAGCTAAGGTCAGGAAAAGTGAGGTGTACCTGTGGTGCACATCTTATTTGATATTGAAATCAAGGAATACAGCAGCCGCCTTTCCCATCAGCCTCATGGCAGAGAGCGACGAGGCCTAGCACCAGACATGTAGTTATGCAGTCAGGGCTTTCTTACATGCCCCTGCAGTTTATCAACACGTTAATACTCTTTCATCATGAGGCTGAGAATGACTGGCATATGAAGGCAGAGATTAATTCTCACTGTGGAAGAGGGAAAAGCTTGCACCCAATATGGCAACAGAGCATAGCAAGGCTTTCTTCTTCTTTATGCTAAGTGTGCTCTGCTCAGCCTTACCTCATCTGTATTTAATCGGCTCCCTTCAGACTCTCTCCATGAAGCCAGAGATGTACATATTAAACATGGAAGTTTCTGACAGCTTTCCCTTCCCTAGGGCAAGATTGCTCAACTAATAATAACTAAGATATCTTTTGACAAGTTCAGCTAAGACCTGGTAAAGCCCAGTCAATCTACATCAGCCTTGTTGACACTCTCTTTCCATTTCAGACCTGCGTTTCCTTGAATGACAGAACCTGGAAGAAGGGTGTAGAGTGCGCAAACCCTGGAGAGGCAGCAGGTGAAACAATGCACAGAAGGTTGAATACGAAGCCAGACTTGTATTGATCAGGGCAGGGAAGATACTTTTCCTGGCTACAACTGCAACGGAAACCCATAAATTAGATGATTGAAGTAATAAGACACGTGAAATGGCTTTTAAAGTCCACTGCTCGCTCCATGTCATAAATATCAAATGACACGGAGGCTTTTAGTGGAGGGCATGATCTATTACCATCTGCAAGAAGGAGACTTTCAGGGATTATCTCTAAAGTGGCAAAACACTGTTCCAAATTTCATGAAATTAGCAAAGCTTATTGGAACTCAGTTACTGAACCGACAAGTAAGCTCAAAATTTTATATTCGTGGAACAAAAATACTGCAAATGCACAAAAACTTAGAGGTGCATGGCTTCCTCTGGAATCATCTAAATTCAACATTGAATACAAACCTCCACTGATGCGTGAGAAAATAACCCCGAGAATAACTATTACTTTTAGTACAGGTATACAGCCCAATGCTACACAGAAAAGTGTCAACGTTCTCCAGTTGGCTTTCGCAATGGCCGACATCTTCAAGTCATTGCCTTTTCTTGCCTCAGGCCAAACTCTGCATTCACTCCTCCACTCAGCAAGAGCTGAGACAGTTCTAGGATGAACCACCTGAACAGGTGCTGGAGGAAACAATCTCGGAGCTAATTTTACCTTTTTTTGGTGTTTATTTAAAGTTGTGATTAGCCAGTGCGAGTAAGATCTGAATGGTTCTTACAAACTGCCAAGCAGATGTTCTGGAAGACAATAAACAGAAGTTTTGAGAACTGGAATGCAGAGCAGTCAGGGCGGTATCAGGAAGACTTCCGGTATGCCTGCTTCCTTCCTGTCCCTCCTGCTCCTGTCTTTTCATTTTGTGTCGGGAAGACTTCCGGGTATACCTCCTTCCTTCCTTCCTGTCCCTCCTGTCTTTTCATTTTGTGTCAGGAAGACTTCCGGCTACACTTGCTTTCCTGTCCATCCCGGTGTCTTTTCATCTGACTACCTTTATGAAGAACTGGAGAGCCGGCCATTGAGAACTATGCTTTCTCTGCACAAATGGTCAGAATTTTCAGGATGCAGCTGTATCCTGGACCCATGATATTTCTGAGTGTGAGTTGTCCTGTCCCTGCCCTGGCTATCTGGAAGGTGCCATATAGTCTTAAATGGATATGGTCCCCCAAGCCTAACCCATGGCTTCTTTTAATGGGTCCCTGTACTTTCTTAGGACATTTATTTAATTCTACCTGAGCTATAATTGGCATCCATTAATTAACTATATACCACATCTTGTTTTCCTTTGGTGTCACCTATTTTACCATCACAGAGACTCGGAGTTAATTATCTCATCTGTCAAGACTACACTCTAAGAAAAGAAATGTTTTGGATATTAACATAGTCTCTTTTTCCCCCTCTAAATTTAATGAAACTGTATTCTAATTTTTAATGATTTCTCAATTACTGTAAGATAGAAAAATAGCAAAAAAAAAAAAAAAGCTCACATAATTAAAATGAATCTCTTCCTTAGACAATGTTTAAGTTGCCAATCTTGGAAATATACACAGTTCGGCTGTTAAAAAGTGGAAGGTCTGATGACTGAAATGGTAAAGAATTTTCAATTTAATGTCACATCTTTCTCTAAATCCTCTTCACAGAAACAAATTCTTCTCTGAATGGTAATTAGTGGTAAAATCCTGATGAAATATTAGATTTGAGGTAGCCCGTGTCTCTTAATATACCAAGGCATTCTCTCCCACTAATCATTTACAAAATGTTGTCTCTCGCAGCTTTATGATGGGAATACTAAATAAATCAGCTCTTTCCACGGTTCTATTTGCACTAAATCTGAGGAAGACAAGTGCTCCTTTATCAGAGGAAGTGAACTATTCCTCAAGCAAGCATACCCACAATTTCACACATGATGGAGAAGCATTTTAGTCGGGGATGGGCTCCCGAGACCCTGTGATAGAATTCAAAAAATTAATTAATGACTAATTTTTTCCTAAGTTAGCTGAAAAACTTGCATACATAAATGCCAGAGCTTCCATACAGACACTATTCAAAAATGATAAAATGCATGATAAAGTGGTTCCCCCTCACATGCCATCTGCTCTGAGCATCTATTGTTATATAACAAGCCACCTTGAAGAGTCACATAAAGCAGTGGCCATTCCATTCTACTCACAGCTCTGTGGGCCACAGTTTTGAAGAGAACAAAACAGAAACCTTTCTGTAATGGGGCATCTGGACCCTCAGCTCAGAAGACTCAGAAGTTGGGGGGGGTCAGGCAGTCAATATCAAGGCTGGGATCATCCCCAGACCTGATCTCTGTGTGGAGTGTGTTAGGATTTTGCCACCACTCCAGCTGCATGGCTACACATGCGCAGTTCAGGAGCTAAGCAAGGGATCTTGTGTCTTACGTCATCAGTGTGTGCTGGTGATTACATGCGTGCTGCGTGGTGGTCACGCAATCTGTGCATGCATGGAGTAGCTCCATAAGCCCACCTGCGCATGTTCACTTGAATCCTTAAAAAGTCGGACACAGACTCCTCCTTCTCTCCTCTCAGTTCTCTCCTGCCCCCCCGCCCCCCATTCTCTGCACGTGCTTCTTCCCCTAAAAGACCCCCAGCCTCCCCGCCTAGCCTAGCTTAGCTTAGCTGTTTTTCTTTTGAATAAAGCCTGAGAGGTACTGAGGAGTTCAGTTAACGGTCATGGAGTAAACAGAACATTTGTGGTTAGCCACCTGGCCCCAGAGCGAGGAACTAAAAGGTCAGAAAAACACCC
>CABHPP010131144.1:28236-48836 GCA_902168425.1 Peromyscus attwateri
TCTCTCTCTCTCTCTCTCTCTCTCTCTCTCTCTCTCTCTCTCTCTCTTTCCTTCCTCTCCCTTGCTCTCTCTACCCTCTTTCCCTTTCTCTTCTCTGCAGAAAGAAAATATACTATAATAATTAATGGCCATTACTTGTCTCTTGTTAATGGTTGACACTCATTCTGAGATGTTTTTGCAGCCAGTGTGTATCAACTTCAAAATTACAAAAATATAGAGAAAAACAAAGCCTAATTAGAAGACAAACAAACCAACAAACTAAAACACCAAGTATATCCCACTCCCCAACAACACCTTTTGAGCTGCAATCAGACACAGAGCTCCAAGCAAACTCCGAGGAATGAGTTTATATAGTCAAAACCAGAAAAGGAACACTGAAGCCAAGTCTTCCCCAAAGAGAAGAAGTTGCTGCCTGGCGTTTACAGAGGCTGTCAGGGAGCATGCGGCTCTTATTTTATTATGCTTGCTATCTCTTTTTGCTCTTTCCAAAAGGAAAGAGATTTATCTGTAACACATTCCAGGAATGTGTTTATCACTGTTACCATCAGTAAGTTAAGCTTTCTTTATTTCTGCAGAATAAAACATTTTAAACAGTATTTGCTTTATTTTTATGTCTCTGGGTCGGCTGAGTTCTGGATTGAGGGAAGGAGGAAGGTGGGGGGCAACAGCAGTGGAGAGGAGTCTGTCAAGCTACTGTTCAAAAAAAAGAAGTCAGGCATTAGTGGCCCACACCTGGAGTCCCAGCACTTGGGAGCAGTAGTCAGCCAGCTCCCACAGTCAAGGTCACCCTCAAATACAAGGCAAGTTTGAGGCCAGCCTAAGCTACATGAGACCTTGTCTTTAAAAAAATGAAAGAGGGACCAGTGAGGTTTCTCAGTAGGTAAGGGCTCTTGTCATCAAGCCTGAGGACCTGAGTCCAACTCCCAAACTCCTCTGCCCGTAGTAGAGGGAAAGAACTGACTCTTGTGGGTTGTCCTCCGGCTTCCACATGCATAAACACACACACACACACACACACACACACACACACACACACACACACAGGAAAAACAGAAAGGGGGCAGAAGAAAAGGGTATCATTTTAATGATATAACAGTATGTCTAACCTATAGCATACTAAGGGGCAGAATAAATATTTTGTTTAGACTCTTGAGGTGCAAATGGTGTAGAGAATGCACACCCTGCTTCATCATTCAGCTGAGGATCAAGAAGAGTTTTATGGATGGGCCTGGGAAATAGGACTCAGCACTTCAATGACTTTAAAGGATGTTCTGTCATACCAACTTAAGTTGGAGGAAAGAAATATGAGGATTCTCCAGAGAGGAAATAGAGATTGTCTCCCATGGTGATGAGGCCATTGTCCACTCTCAGGTTACAGGCCTGGGAAGAGCTGATGGTGTAGCCTTGCTGCCTGGTTCCTTCAATTCCACAGCTTCAGCCAGCAGACCATTCCTTGAGCAGACTCTCTAGACCAGGGCTTCTTCAACTCTTTCCACTCATGACCCCTTGACTTGTGAGAAATATTTAAAGAACTCCCATATATAGTTATAGGAGTGCATGCACATGTGTGTGTGTGTGTGTGTGTGCGCGCGCGCGCACGTGTGTGCAGATCAAACATTGACAGACAATAAGTCATACGGAAATGTGTTTATGAAAGTAATTCTTTAGTATACATGTAATTTTACCATTTACTAAAGGAAAAAAAAGCAAATTTGTGTACAATATAAAAAAATTAAATCTTAGCTGAATATTTGATACTGTAGGACACAGAGCAGAGCATATTGTATATTTTCAGACTCATTTGCTACTTGGATTTTATCGTTGTTAGTGTTGAGAACAGTTTTTTGCAGAAATAGTACAAAATGGCAAACATATATTTAGAGTCATTTCAAAAACTCTGCCCTAATCACAAGTCAAAATGCATGATTTTTTAATGAAACTCAAGTTAGCAATCAAACATTGGTATTTAAAATTTAAGCATTCTAACACAATACAATCCAAAGTCATATTGATTTGATACTTACATGCTGAGGAACAACACTAGAAACACATTAAAAGTATGTTTTCTACAACTGAATCATAATCTTTCAGTGAAAGATGAGCATTGAGCATACTGTGCTCATAACCAAGACTACAGTGAAGTCATGTGACACAACACGGGTAAGCCATGATGGAGATTCATCAAGCTTAATTTGAATTAACTTTTGGTTGGTGAGTGTTCTAGACCCTTTAATTGTTAAATTTGTCAGGATCCACATTCAGTGACACTACCCCCAGTTTGAGAAGCGGTGCTCTATCTTGTTCCCATGTAGCCTCTGTGTTCTTTCACACTACATTGGTGCCCCCACTTCCCTCTGCAATAAGCATATCTATCCTTTATCGATCAAGTCGGGCTCTACTTAACCACTAAATCAAGATCAGGATGAGAAGTGCTCAGGAAGCCTTTATGAAAGGCCTTCTAATGAAACAGAGTAGTGTGCTAATGATGCTGTCATGATCAATGTAATTTCATTGAATTCTTTCCAAAATTTTGCTGATACAAGGATGCGAAACCATAAATATCTCATTCGAGGGCTTGCATGATCATTGAATGAGTACAAATGATACAGAGTTACAGGGTCATAAAATTTTATTTTCAATTAAAAATATTTATGGAGCTTCATTAAGTACATGTATATTACTATAATTTTATGCATATAATTAATATAACTTTATATACTATATATACAGGTATATATGTAATATGTATAGTACATGTCAAATCTTGAGCTAGGCTGCAGAATTAGAATGAGACAGACACCACAATCTAACAGAAAAGAAAAAATCAAATGTGTTTTCAATGTAACATGCTATGTAAAGATGTGAACAAATTTTTTGTGCAGAGATCATCTAAAACAGCTTTCTAATTGTATAACCAAAACTACTGGAGCTCATACTTGCAAATATTTAGGTAATAGACCTTGGGCCTAAACTCCACACCATTTGTTGGTTGCTTCAACCTAATTAAAGTCCATAGAAAAATAGAACTACAGATACAAGGTTTGCATAATAGCATAGCAAATCAGGATGGCTTTGCGTCTTACCCAAAAAACATCTCACCAAGCTCTGAGCCTTGGATTTTTTTTCCCTAGTTGTAGAGAAATGGCCCAGACTGGGAGCAGTACAGCATTAATCTCGCCATTAAGGCTCTGACACTGCTGAGATCTTTACCACCAGTGAGTAGCAATTATTTTTGTAGTAGAGGTCCATGTACGGAGAATTGATTCTCCGGTGCATATGAATATCCCCTATTAGCCCCACTTGATAAGTGGGAGCTGGCTCACGCCTGCAGAGGAGGCCT
Organism: Peromyscus attwateri; assembly: GCA_902168425.1. Lineage (NCBI taxonomy): Eukaryota > Metazoa > Chordata > Mammalia > Rodentia > Cricetidae > Peromyscus > Peromyscus attwateri. Next base: position 31,577 of record CABHPP010131144.1, read on the forward strand.
CCAATTGCCCAATCGAACAGCCTCTCTTCATGCATAAACATCACTCCTGCTATCACTAATGGGAAAGGGTTCCCCAGCGCCGTGGAAAATAGAGCCCACAGTCTAGTGATAAATCTGTCAAATGTGACATGCTCTATGCGAAGAGCAGCACCACGGCTGATTGAATGAGCAACCCAGTGTACGGTGCAATAATGTGTCAAAGCACTCCACTGCAGACAGCTGGCTCACAGCTCGGACAGACAAATCAGGACTTCCGAGTCATCGGAAGGAACCCAGGTAGAACTGTCTACACAGCAAGAGTAACATGCCCTTCACTTCCCTACCCTCCAGGCCTTGTTTCACGCCTGCTCCAGACAGGCTGGGCCAGATTGTGGCAGATAGACCAGAGATGAAAACATAGCTTCTCTGTGGCGTGTGAGCACAGAGAAGGGCAGCGAGAACTTCTGACACCCGTGTATGTGCTGATCAGGATATGGGTGCACCAGGAACCTCGAGAACTATGTCCCACCAGGATTTATTGTTGGTCTTGGTGTCATGTGGGGCACATGTTGAGCTCCTTCAATGTTGGCACCACAGGGCATCCCATGCCTGGCAAAATTGTCACAGATCTAAGCTCCTCCTCAACTGTCCCCTGTTTCCTCTGTGTACACAAGGACCTACGACCCACACACCACTCTACAGGCTCCACTCAGCATGAATTGTTTGGTCACGTTAGAACCAGCCCACATGAAGCCCAAATGTAGAGATCTTATAAAAATGCCTTCTCTGAGTTACATTTGCATGTTTTAACCTCAGCTTTATAGTCAACACATGCCAGCTTCCACTGTGTGTTTTTACAAAGTAACCTAACACATTATTTATTGTGTTACTCAATATTCCTTACCCAGGGATGCACATGACGGATTTGGTCCAGAATTTATTGCAAATGTGCCTTCCAGAATAACTTGTAGCCTCTCTAATTACCATTCAATAAATACCAACTAACCCACTGGGTTTCCTATCTCACTTTTATGCCAAGACTGGGTTGTGTGTTGTCCTCTGTAAAACAAAGCTAGGGTTGTGTCAGCTATGGGAACCAATCCCAGGCTCCTCTTCAGTCTCTCCCATTTCTCTAAATCATCTTTGATAGTATCTAAGATTTTTTTTCTTTTTAATGTTTATTGTCACTGTCAACTTGTATTTCTATTTTGACTTCATAAATCATTGCTCACAGTGCACAGGAAAGGTCAGAAGATAACTAGGAATTTGGAAGAAGATGAAGAATGGCAACATTTGCATAATAAACTAAGGAATCCCCAGTCATGAGGAATCCGGAGAAACTAGGGTGGAGGGTGGAGATGGTTTTCAGGGGCTATATGCTCTTGATCAGCATTAGCTGCTGCTTGCTGAAACGCTAGCCAGACATTTGCCACAAACTAGACAAAATTGTTGGGGAGAGTCTGTTCAAGATATCATTTTATTGAAAAAGAACTTAAAATGTGCCTTACCAATTAGCACCCAATAGAAACATTGGAAGTTAGTAAAGGAAGGACTGCTCACTTCCTATCCAACTGAGGATGTAGGAGTGCTCAGTTCAGGAGTGCCACAAGGAACTACAGAGCTCATTGAACATGAGACTGAATTACTCGTGCACAGACCATTCAGCCTACTGACAATGCTTTTTCTCTTGTGTTGTTTTTTAAATAAATAGCATGTCTCTAAAATAATAATTTAAAGAAAAGGCTCCACATCAGTATGATCCACTAGTCACTGATACACAACTGAGTTTTAAAATATGCCCTACTTGTAATGCAGGTTTCTATCGGGCCAATGCCAGTACTTATTTATAATAGCATTTTAACAATGAGATTCCCTTCAGTTGTAGATCATGAGGAAAAGAAGAAAAGGTTAGAGCTGATCATCTAGACATTTATACTTAATTAAAATAAAAATAAGATATAATGTCCTAGGTAATATTAAAGTAGCAATGCACCTAGTCACCAGTATAAAATATAGATCAATAAATAGTCGGCAGCAAGACCGAAGAGCTGCATAATGGGGCACTGTTTCCACCCAACATTCTGCTGTTGTTTTAGTAAACAAATTGACTAAGTTGTTCCTTTAAAGCATCCCTCTGCACACACACAGGAGAGCATGGAAGTAATTAAACAGAGTCCGTCTTCAAGGGGTTCATCCTGTCTAGCCTGCCTGACCACTGCAGTGGGTTGTAACTATTACAGGGCTTACAGACAGCGAGCATGCTTCTGCTCATCATTATGTCTACACTATCAAGCATAGTACTCAGTAGGTGCTTGATATTCGTACCTGGGAGCAAATATCCTCTACTTTTATCAGAGGAGCAGCTGAAGCCTCAGAATCTACGCCTGACTCTGTCCATCTTCTCTCGTTTAACATGTGATCACTTTGTCCCAGTTTGACTTTATTTTATCCTTCCGACTTTCGTGTGGTTTTATAGGATTCTGTTCGCATTTGAGGTAAGAAGCTTTTTGCTGCTTTTCTTATTAGTCTACCTTCATTCTTCACATCAGGTTGAAAAAGAAAAACAGCCCTGCAGGGACTCTCCCTGCCCATGACCTTAACGTCCACAGTCAGCTGAAGCACCCCCAGGTCCTCAGGAGTGACTTCCCCATGGAGGAGTCTCAGTCAAGGTCAACAGCATCATACTGTACAGTACTGACATACTTAATATTCTAGCCACTGACTTGCTTCTGACCCATCAAAAGGGTTTTAATTCATTTTAAGAACAGTCATTAAGAAATATAATATAGCAGTTATTAGGGTTTATATTTGAAATGCCCTCACAGGCTCATGTGTGTGAGCGCTTGGTCCCTAGCTGGCGATACTGATGTAGGAGGCTGTTAAGCTATGGGGACTATGGCCTAGCTAGCAGACTTGGGTGGCTGGGGGGCAAGATAGAAGATGAGATATGCTTCAGGTTCCATCCAAGCTCTCTGCCTTCAGATAGCCATCAAGATGTGACTAGTCATGCCACAAACCCCTGGCCCCATGGCCAGAGCCACTTTAGCTGCCATGCATCCCCCATTCCCACTCCCACCCCCGCAACCCTCCATGGTGGACTGACGCCAACCAAAACTGTGAGCCCAAACTAATCCTTCCTCTCTTAAGTCACTTCTGCCCCATAATAGTCACAGGAAAAAGAGCTAACCCATTGGCCAGTTTGAATAATGCATTGGATGGCTTTTGGCTTTGTTTCAGCTTCTGCCAACTAAACCCACAGCTCTGTCATAGGTGTTGGGGGGTCACCAGCGTGGATAGGACTTCAGCCTTTGAGTGAGGCAAGTCCCTACACTCTCATTGCTGACTAGATTAAGTCCTGTTTAAATCATTGTCAGGCACACTCCAAGTCACCTCAAAAAGAGACTATACAGGGAAAACTAAAGAAAAAGAAAGACGATTTTCCGACACCCAAAGTCAACTGAAAGTGAATTTAAAATGTGATGGGTCTGCTCTGTTTGCGGAGACTCTATCGCTTGGCAACACTCTTAGACACAGGAGAAAATGCGTATATATTGAGGTTTTAGGTTTGGTCTGGAGAACGCCACAGGTTCTGTATAATGTGGTAGAGGATGCAATGTACATTGAAGAAAATACAAGTTCTCGTCAATTTGCTCTATTTCAAATGTTAGAGTGGAGACAAATTCAATAGCACCATCCCTGCAGGCTGTTATCCAAACTCTGCACCTAGCCATGTAGCCTATGGCTCTTTAGTAGTGAGATTATTTATTCTGCAGGTTATTCATGTGTCCTGGGGTCTATTTTAAAGAATTACTACAGGATTCTCAGTCCCAGCAATAGGTCTAAATATTCTCTCACTTGCAGACCTCTAAAAATAGTGAATGGAAAATAAGGCAGGTGTCATTTGGGACGCTTAGCTGAGCTTTCAAGATTTGGAAGGCGTCTTCAAGGTCAAGAATAAAGAAGTAAAAAATCAGAAGAGTGGGGCCTGAGCATCCTTGAGGCTGCCTTCGGGCACTGGTGAAGAGAGGAATTCTGTCTTGGTCACATGGAGGCTGGATTTTAATACTCCCATGATAACAAAGTAAGTCTATCCTCTTAAAGGGGTGTCAGTAAGAAACCATATCATAATACTGAGATCCTTGGACAATGTACAAATTACAGACAACACAGTCGGAATGTCTGCCAACTGCCCCAGGAAGAAGAGCAAGTCTAAGGAAAGCCCCCTCCCCTTGGCTGCTCTCAGCTAGAGAGGCAAAGCAAACATAGCCCTCTTAAAACCGTGACCCGCCCCCCTCCGCCATGTGTTTTCTTCATGCTCAACTACTATCTCATTGCCTGGGCAAATCCAAACTGAAAATTGATACAAAACTCAATCATGAGCCAGAGACAGCCTTGGGGAACCTAGAGAATTCCAAAACTCAAGACAAAGCATTTACGTGGAAAAATATGAGCCCCCTTAAATATGTGGTCACAGTGGTAAATTACTGAACATAAACAGTGATTAACCCAACATGTACAAAACCCAGTAAGATTTGATCTGAAAAACTTTAGATGATAAACAACAATGAAATAAATAGATCAGGAAAAGTAAAATAATTGAAAATATAAGAATTTCACTTACCAATTTGTTCAGACCTTGGGAGAAGATATAAATAATCCAAGAAAAATATTTATAAATAAAATCTATGATTCTGGACTCCAGCCAGGGAAACAGATCAATGCCTTGCTCAGTCATCATCAGAGAAGTTTCCTCCTGCAGCAGATGGGAACACAAATAGAGACCCACAGCCAGACATGATGCGGAGAGTGAGACCTGGAACGCTCAGCCCTAAGTGATATTCCTCCATCAATTCTCTCCCCTTGAGGCTGAGGAAACCCTTTGGAAGAGGAGAAGAAAGAGTGTAAGAGCCAGAGGGGATGAAGGACACCAGGAAAACAAAACCCTCTAAATCAACATGGTCAAAGCTGAGGCAGCAGGCACGGGGGTTTTTACCGGGTCCCCTGTATATGTATTAGGGCTTCCAGTTTAGTACTTGTATGGGATTCCTGAGTGTTAGAACAAGTGGGTCCTGAACTCTGTTCCTTCTCTTCATCTCTTGGCCTTCTGTCTACTTGTTCTGTCTAACTCTGATATGTTGGTTTTTGTTTTATCTTATTTTATTTTTTATCCCTAGAAGCCTGTTTGTTTTCTAATGAGAGACAGAAAGGGAGTGGATCTAGATGGGAGGGGAGGTGGAGAGGGACTGAGAGGGGTAGAGGGAGGGGAAACTGTAATCAGATGTATTATATGAGAAAAAAAATTCTGCTTTCAATAAAAAAGGAAAAAAAGACTGCAAATTTAAAACTCCACGACTAAGTTAGAGAATAGATAAGAATCAGATGAAAGAACTCTTGAACTGGAGTGTTTACCTGAGGAAATCGCACGGACAATGTGCTAAAATCACCAAAACAAAAACAGACACGGCTGGCGAGATGGATCGGTGGGTAAAGGGCCTGAGTTCAATCCCTTCGCCTCACATGGTGGAAAAAGAGAATCAACTTCTGCAAGTTTTCCTCAGACTTCCATGTGCACACGCACAAGATGAATAAATAACACTGTAGTTACAGTTTTTTAACCAAATACATTTTTTAAAATATATAAAGAAGTGATGAAGAGACACAGGGATGAAATGAAGGCTCTCCGTACACGGATAAGAAAAGTTCCAGAAGGAGGAATGGAGGGGGAGGAATGGAGGGAGGTAAATGCAAGAAGACAGGAGTCAGGAGTTTTCCTAACAAGATGAAACAGTTGCATCCTCAGAGGAAAGGTGGGAGTCCAGCCATTGTGAGCAGCTACATAAAAACTTGTCCACTTCCAGACATGTTCTCATAGATCCAACCAGACTGAAAAAGAGAACACAAATGAAAGGCCCCAGGAGGGATAAATTATTTACAAAGAGAGAAGAAGAGATAGAACATTGACAACGAAGCCATGTGATCTCACAGCAGAGTACTGTAGGGGAGGTCACTCACAGTCAGGAAATTGTGTCCAACCAAACTATTTAAAAGGGAGAGGAAGATATCATCCAGGCTGAACGAAAATGTCAAAGAAATTGGCCACTTGCTAAAAGAGGAGATTAAGTCCAAGCTGGACATGTGGGATGGAAGAAGCAATATTAAACAGATAAGCAAGCATCAACTGTGTGAAATAATGTCAAATAAATACAGGATACAGAGAAAACTGGAAGTCAGTAGTTTGTATGTCACTGTCTGTATGTGGCAGAGGACTTTGCAGACTGAGAAGTATTTTTTCTTGCCATGAGAAAAATTAAAGAAAATAAATATTTAAAGTTGAGCGAAGTAGGAAGTTCTTGCCCAGCTAAAAGCCAGGTGTAGTAGACCAGGCTTTCATCCTCAGTACTTGGGGGCCTTGGGCAAATGAATTCAAGCCCAGCTTGGCCTATGTAAGATCCTGCACTGCCCCCACCTCCCCACATGCACGCAAATATAATAGGTCCTTATCTTGCACGCGCACGCACACACACACACACACACACACACACACACACACACACACGGGATGGGGGGTTCACAGATGTATAAGGACGGTGATGGCTATTCTCGGTTGTCAACTTGACTACATCTGGAATAAACTACAATACAGAATGGGGGAGCACATCTGTGAGAATTTTTTTTTTTTTTTGGCTTGGTTTGAAGTGGGTGAATCTACTTCTAGTACAGACCTTTGAGGTAAGAAGACACACACCTTTGACATGGATCTTGAAGCAGGAAGACACACCTGTAATCTGGACCATACCTTCTCCTAGGAGTCTATAAGGACATGGAAGAAGGAAGCTTTTGCTCTTTGCCTGATTGCCCTCACCTTGCTGTAATTCCTTCACTGGCATTAGAACCTAATTCTTTTGGGATTCCAGCACATACTAAAGACCAGCTGAGACATACAGCCTTATGGGACTGAGCAGCTAATAGATTCTCGGACTTCCTATTCACAGCTAGCCATTGTTGGATTTGCTGGACTGCAACTGGTAAGTCATTTCAATAAATCCCCTTTACAGAGAGAGAGAGAGAGAGAGAGAGAGAGAGAGAGAGAGAGAGAGAGAAACAGAGAGAGAGAGAGACAGAGACAGAGACACAGAGACACAGAGACAGAGACAGAGACAGAGAGACAGAGAGAGAGAGATTCATTCTATTCTATAAATTGTTACTCTAGAGAACCCTGACTAGTACAAAGGGCTAAATGTGAAAGTTTACTTTGCAATTCTCAGAATAATATATGAAAGACAAAATTCCTTGATATTAGTGTAGAAAAGAATTTTCAAAGACCAAGATAAAAGATGTGGAATCAGAGACCACCACCATTTAAAATGTCACTGTGAAAGAACACTTAAAGCAAAGTAGCAAGAAAGCAGAAGTTAGTAGATTCTTATATTATACACGCAACTTTTATGTTCTCAAGAACATAGAAGTAATTTCTTTTTAAATGTTGAGAAACTAAAAGCACAAGATACAAAAATATTTTTTTAAAGTTAAGAAATATATTTGTATTTGTATGTCATCCTTCAGGGAGAAAATTGATGAGGAAAATGCAGTTTATTAATACAATGGAATACTATACAACAGTTTGAAAAGATGATACATACATTTACATATTTTATATCATATTAAAATAAATAATATATAATGAGGATCATACATTCATGAGTATAAATAACATCAGAATGTGTGGAAAAGTTCACAACAATTTCTGCAAAATGGCTTCTTCTGAGGAGAAAGAATGAAGACAAGAATTTGGAAAGATCAGTAGAGTGCTGTTTATGTAGAGCAAGAATGAGAGAGAAGAGCCGAACTAAACATGGCAAATGGTGGCATCTACTTAAAGTTGATGTTGTGAGTATTTTCTATGTGTTTGAATTTTTCATAATTTTAAACAGTTTCTCTACAGAAACATAGCACTGAGCAAATGTTTTAAACAATGTCAAAACTACTAGGGCACCCATTTATCCTCCCCAGTAGCTCCATTTAAAGGCAGCATTCCTTTAGTTAAGTGCTTCTGGAAAATGCGATTTATTGCTATTTCGTGTGTGCCTCTTACATTAAGATTGGAGCAAAACCCTGAATGTTAAGCGTGTCATTGAGAAGTTCCCAGGAAGAGAAGCTATGTGAATTAGGATACATCTCTTCAGTGTTCTTTTGGCTGATTGGTTGGTTGGTTGGTTAGTTAGTTGGTTGGTTAGTTAATTGTTAGCATACAAAGCAGTGGGCTTCATCAAGGTTCCTTCATACGTACATTGCTCATGTTCACTCCCCATTTCTTCCCACATTCTTCAATGCTCCTATATTAAACATCATGCTTTTCTTCCTCAGGTAAATACCAGGTTAACATTCCAAGATCATTTCTTCTTTGTGCCTGAGGAGACAGACTTTAGGTCACGAGATTGAAATGATAACTTTTAACAATATGCTCCAGGTTAGCTACTCTCTGGCCAATGCTCACAATTTATACAGTTGCACCCAGTAAATTATATTTAGAAATTCCCCATGTCTCTTCCAGAAGGATACCATGCCTTATTTAATTTTCTATAGTTCCTAAAGCTTAATTTTAGCAAAAAAAAAAAAAAAGTTTCTTTCTACTTTGACAGTTACATCACTATTTGTTTTCCTATGGCTTCATGAAGCTCCTGATAGGAAAGCTCAGCTTGCCCTGACAACTGTTATCTGCAGTCAAATGCTGCATGAGCCTTGTCGGCCTCCATCTTACGCTATTTAATTTCTACTCTGGAGTTCACAAAATGGCCATTTCTATAATGCATTCCATGTTTCCGGAGATTGTGAGCACAGTAAATATCCATCTAAGCCTTCTTTCTCATCAACAAAACATGTCGTTTGCAGTACCCACACATCAACAGGACTTCCCGGCCTGCCACTATTGCCTCTTCATAATTATGTTTTATAATCCTCCTTTACACACGAGAGCTCAATTCGCTTCCTCCTGCAATGCATTAGCATCCTCTTCAAACCCATTAGTGGCGTCCCAGCCTCCACAGCATCGTTCCCTCTTCAAAATATTTTATTATTAAGTTACTGTACTGCGAGCTGGGAGCCGATGAATATTTAAGCAAGGCATTGTACGTTTATATACATTTGCCAAGACAAAGGAGAAAGAAAGGGAAGGGGAAAGCCCATTCTCACTAATATCTTAGCACTGATTTAAAAGTGTCTGTGTTTGAGGGGAGAGATGTTGGTTTAAGCTAACAACAGGTCTTTGAAATTCTGAATGAGGTCCTCCTTGCCTGTCCTCCAGTCCATGGAAGTGCTGGAGCCGATTAAAAGTGGGGCAGGAGCATCCAAATGGAGGCCAAGATTCCAAGAAGCTGGGGCAGTTCCTCGGCCCTGGGAATTCGTTCCAGTTTTGCTGTTTCCAAGTTCACTTTGTAACCTTCGAAACTGATTACCACTGTACATTCTGGACTACGGTGGCAGCTGCGTTATCGCTGGTCATTGTCCGCTACTGTCTAAATGCCACTGCTCTCTCGGGTTCGTTTCATACACAGATAAAGTGATTTTATCCAGAAATGAAATCAATTGCATCATCCGATGCGCTGCATAGTTGGGATATAATGACATAAACAAAGGTATAGCATAGAAGCAACCCAAATGTCCATTGACACATGAACGGTTTGGCAAATACAGTGTGTCCATACACTGGGATAGTTCCCACCACTAAAAGGAAGCAAAGTACTGGTTAACACACTCTAGCAGGGATAAAACATGAAAGCTTGATTTTAAGTAGAAGAAGCTAGATGCATACAATGTGTGTCGACGACATCTATTTACAAGAACTGTCTGGAACAGGCGTATCTACAGGGAGAGAACTGATTAGTGGTTAGGTTGTTTAAAACTATGGGATTAGGATGGAGAACAGGAGACAAGAGCTTGGAAGTCCCTACATATTATGGTAATGGAAATATTCTAGAATTAACTGGGTGGATGGTTGCACATATCTGTAACTATACTCAAATCCACTGAATTGTCTAAACTAAATGGAGTAAATTGTATCATGCATGAATTACATCTGAACAAAAATATTTTGTGTGTGTATGTATGTTTGTATGTGTGACTGTGGTGCATATATTCGTGGTGTGTACATACGTTTGTATGTGTGTGAAGGGTGGGGATGATTTTGTATACAGAGGCCACAGGAGCGCATCAAGTGTCCTGTTCTACTGCTTCCCTTCTGTGTCTGTTCCCTTGAGACAGGGTCTCTTATTGAACTTGGAGCTAGGCTGGCGCTGGTGATCCTTCTGCCTCTGCTCCCCACAGTGCTGGAGTTACAGGTGTCCATGGCCACATTTGGTTTATTTTATTTTATTTTGCATGGGTGATAGGATCTAAACTTGGGTCCTCACACTTATACAGTAAGGATTCTTACCCACTGTGCCCTCAGGGGTGTTTTGTTTACCCCTGCAATGAAGAAGGAACTAGAAAGATGGTGTCTGCTGATTTAAGTCTTCTTGAATATTAGTTCATTTCTTCTGTGGTCAAATACCTAAGAGAAACAACTAGAAGTGGACAGGTAGATTTGGGCTCACAATTCAGAAGACATAACCCATCAAGGCAGGAAGGCACAGCTGCGTCCACAGAAGTAAGAGAGAGCTTGGCCTAGAACCCTCAAGCCTCACCCTCAATGGCCCTGCTTCTCCCTGCTAGACTCCACGTCTAAAAGAGATTCTACAATATCCTAAAAGACCACCACCCACTGGGGACACAGTGTTTGAACACGTGAGAGTGTGAGGGACATTTGACATTCAAATCACAGCAATTTGCCTCCCATGATGTACTGCTCCTAGACTCTGAGGCGGTCCCAAATTGGTGTTCTTTCCCTCTTGAGACCAAGTCTAATTCATAAGAATCTTACAGCTGTCTAATCCACTCCCAACAGCACAGGATGTCTACAGTGCAGTAACTTCTTCCTCCGTATGTCCAATGGCAGGAGGCCAGGAGGCCTCTCGACTATTACTTCTCTTCATAGGAGTAAGACTCCTTATTGAGAACATGGTCACTCTCAGGGTTGTCTCATTATTAAACTGAGGGAGTGAACTGTGAACTCAACTAGTCTCTGTTATTGGGATGAGATGGGAAAATAAGAGTATATAAAATATCTGCAGGCATTATCCCAAATATTCTCTCCTCTCTCTCTCTCTCTCTCTCTCTCTCTCTCTCTCTCTCTCTCTCTCTCTCTCTCCTCTGTCTCTATCTATCTATCTACCTATCTATCTATCATGATCTATCTATCATCTCTCCTTCCCCCTCCCCATTTCCTTCAAGCCTGTTTCATATCTTTTATTTCAGGGAGGGCATTGGAAATTTTCTGACTGAAAGTGATTTTTGTCACTTCTAAAATTTTGGTTCATTACAAAATTTTTAGAATTTAGTACCCAAAATATCCATTTTATGTATATATCCTTTAAAAGCAACTTCTTATTTGTTTCTGATTCCTATACAGAATTATTTCTCTGTTACACCCACCACACTTCAAAGATACTTTTCTGTATATATAACAATTAATCTGGTACACAATAGGCATCCATAAATAAAGGACATTTATACAACACTTGTGTGATGAATAAATGCATGAACACATATATTGGAAATACACAGAGGTAGAAAGGCTAGCACCCAGTAATACCCAGCTCTAACCGTGAAGCCGTATGATCCCAAAAGCAAACACCAGTGTTGCTAGAGTTTTCCTGCCTGGCCCACAGTCATGACAAATCTCTCTCACCTGCCAGTCCCACAGCCACTCAGACCCAACCAAGTAAACACAGAGACTTATATTGCTTACAAACTGTATGGCCGTGGCAGGCTTCTTGCTAACTGTCCTTATATCTTAAATTAATCCATTTCTATAAATCTATACCTTGCCACATGGCTCGTGGCTTACCGGCATCTTTACATGCTGCTTGTCCTGGTGGCAGCTGGCAGTGTCTCCTTCCACCTTCCTGTTCTTTTCTCCTCTCTGTTAGTCCCGCCTATACTTCCTGCCTAGCCACTGGCCAATCACTGTTTTATTTATTGATCAATCAGAGTAATTTGACATACAGACCATCCTACAGCACACCAGTATTTCCTATAGGAAATACTTTACCATTTTTTAACCTTTCCTGTGGCTTTATTAATTAAATAATAACGAATATTTGCAGAGTCCTACACAGGTCTACCAAAGTGTGAATTCTGTCCTGACGCAAACAGGCATTTTATAAAATGAAGCAATTTATGATACCACCATGTACTTAGTGCTATAAATTCTCATTTAGGTGTACAAAACTATCTGACCTCATCACTAATGAAATGAAGGCAATCATAATTGACTGTTATCTTCTGAGACGTCACTGCAAGGTGCCTCTGGTGCCACAGTAAAGCTGGTTCCTGGTGTTTCTGTGCTACCTGGTGTGGTGTGGTAATTGATTGCCTGGAATCAGCTGATTTTGAGATTCCTGGTGGCACACAGTGATGTGAATGTACTGTCCTTGTGAAGTGCGTTGGAACAGGACTCTCCAAACCCAGTGCTTACAATCAGTGGGCTAGGAACGGCTCCAAAACCTCTGCTGTCTTCATTGGCCAATTTGTAACAGATGTTGTGGCAATAAAAATTCCAATCTGAAACAAATAAAAAATGTCTCACTCTTAGCACATCCATTGTTCCTATTCTGGATTCCATAGATATCATATGTAATTCTATATGAGGTATAAGAAAATGCCTGGCCCTCAAAAAAAATTGATCAAAAACAAACAAAAATAAATGTTCTATATGAGACTAATTTGATGATTTTACTATGAGGTAGACTGTGTTTTAACCTTTAATATGTAAGGTGTAGTTATCAGTATGTTATGAGGCAAAGGTTTTATATTTTTCTGTAGCTGGTGCTTTATTCTGTATCACCTAAGGTTCATTACATGGACCATGGTCATTTGCAGAAAGTTTAACTGAATGCCTTCAAATTTTGCAATCATCAAGTTAGAGTAGTGTGCTTCTGATCATTTTTAAAGGGCTCAGCATGGTTACATTTTGGCTTTTTGAGGCAAGATCTCACTATGTACCCTTTGTGGGCCTGGGACTCCCTATGTAGACCAGGTTGGCCCCAAACTCATAAAGGTTCATCTACTTCTCCCTCCTGAGTTCTAGGATTAAAGGTCTACACACAAAAAAAAAAAAGAGGAAAGAAAGGAAAAGAATAATCCTGCTTACAATCTAGCAAACTCTTCATAGATTGAAACATATTTTAATTCTGGTATTAAACAGAAAAATATCTAGGATGTTTCAATAAACTTGCTTTTACATTTCCTGTTGCATGTCTGAGAGTGTAATTCATGTGTTTCTGTCCAGGAATCAGGCTCTAGGAGGAATGTTGAAAAGGGCTGAAGAGAAGCAAGATAAGAAAAATCCAATTGTAATGTGGTGGGATTGAGCAGGAAGGCAGAATCTATGAGCCATGTCTACAAAAGCATGAACAGTCCAACGTTCATTTATGTGCCATCTTTGGTCTCTCAGCCTCCCCATGCTTATCCTTTCTCTGGGTCAAGTCACCTACTCCACCCACTACAACAAAGAGTTGCCTTGCTGTTTTCTGGTTTCATGGAAAAAAACAAACTCTAATTACCTTGGCGGATATCTGTCCAGATAAATTACTACACTACTGAGGTTCCCTTGAACTAATTTAAGCCATGTGACCATACCTTGGCCCATGAGGTCAATGCAGAATCAGCTGGTTTGATATCACTCATTGTTGGTGAATCCATGTTGGCTACAAGTGACTATCCCTCAACAAAGTATCCCTTCCAAAACTTACTACAGAAGCTTTATAGTTTTGCAGTTTGAAAATATGTATTTTGTCTCTTTTATGATGACAGAGCCAATATTTTCCCTCCAGCACTATTTTCTTTATCTGTGGAGTCTGAAAATGTTCCTAGCAATAATACTACAAATGCTTTATGTGTTCTAGGAACAATGTGGTGACTCACACCTGCAATCTCTGCACTTGGGGAGCAGGGGGCTGTGAGTTTGAGGTCAGCCTGGGCTACAAAGTTAGACCCTGTCTCAAAAAGCAATTTTGCTATTACTTTTATTGTTATTATTATTATTATATAATATATTATATATTATTATAACATAACAATCGACATGCAATATTTGGAAAAAATCTTTAAATTAAAACCAACAAGAAAAACAACAGTGATAATAAATGCAGTGTGGAACTCATTTCCAAAAGCTAGGCACATCCTTATTCTTTGTTAGGTATTTACTATCTGTTCAAAATGATAGAGAATTGAATATTCTTTATTGAATTGTTTTAATTTGACCTTAACCCATATTAATTTAAAACATGTCTTTTTATATAAATGGTATCGTTTAGTTAAAAAAAAAAACATATCTTCAAGTAAGCTCACTAAAGAATGTGTAGGCAAGAGTGAAATCAGAAGGGAAGGGGACATGGGCTTCATCTTACAAGCTTGCCTTCCTTTAGCTTACACCAGAGCAGTTTTCTAAACCCTGGATCATGAGCATAGTGATGAGTGTCAGAACAAGAACACAGATATGACTCTTAGTGTGGACCCTTCTCATTGGACACTGGGTTTTCAGTGGAGGATAGTACATGAGCTACACCATAGATTGATCATTTTGTTAAATTAGAACGATTGCATCCAGTAACGGATGTTCAAAAGCAGACAACATGCTTTACCAAGTAGGAACTCTGGTCAGGTCCTTGTCCTTCCTAAGCCTTGGTTTCATCTTATAGTTTCATACCTGATGGTGGTTTGTTTTTGAAGACAGAATCAATTGGTTATCACATACAAGGTTGAGCACAGAGCCTAGGAGAGTTGTTCTAGGTCAAATGATATCTGGCTGGCCTCACTTATAGAATAGCAGCGGATGGATTGCTCTAGGTGTAATTCTTACTCTAAAACAATAGAACTCATCTTCAATCTTCCCTTCACATGAACCAAAATATCCATTTTCATGTCTCAGTCTGAAGGCGGGTATTAGCAGATCACATTTTTAACTAATCAGAATCAGGATGCAGGATAATTTAACTCGCATGAGTGTTAGTGTTGCCACTTCTAGTGGGATGGAATAAAAAGTGCGAAAGCTGCCAGAGACTCAGCTGGGCTCCTGTCAATGCCGATAATGCTTCAAGTTCATCAGTTATTAGTGCAATTTAAAAATCCTTTCAACACTTCCTTGCAACCACACCTCCTACGAAGAAATCTCTCTTGATCACTGCAAAGCATCCCTGGCTGGACTGCTGACTTCATCAGCTCATCAGACAGAATATGACAAACAAGGAGAATAACACTGACCCCTCTTCTAGTCACATACCAAGTGGTCCATCAAAATGAGGAGCTCCTGCATTCTCCCCAAGTGAGCAAAGAGGTTTACTTATAAGAATTAATTTCCAAGCCTCTTGACGGGAGACACTGCAGGAGTCCCCCAATTATTACAGGGCAAATTAAACTCTTTCCTTTTCTTTATCTTAAGTCTATCGTGTAATATTTTAAATAGATTATTGCTACCCAGCAGAGTTTCATGGGGGACAGAGTGAATGGAAAGCCATACAAACATTGATGATGCAGGCATTTCAAAATAAATTAAATTAAATTAATAAATTAACAACCAAGCCTTGGAACAATGCAGTACGGGATTTTGGTAATTAACTGTGATAAGTTATAACAATTATACATTTCTCTGTAGTAAATTTTATATTTCGTTTTAAAATTCCATATTTTTGTCCACAGCGACAGATCAGAAAAAAATATGAGGATGGTTAGATGGAGGGATAGATAGATAGATAGATAGATAGATAGATAGATAGATATAAAATATAAAAATATCTGACTTCAAATAAAACATTTTTGTCGCATAAGTATTCCACAGTGACTCTGGAATTCAAATCCTTTAAAGTTGCAATAGATGAAGTTTTTTTTATCACTTCCTAGTAAAACTAATCTAAGGAAAGAAGGGATGAGTAAAGACTTCTGGTTCTCTTTGTGGGTTATATAAATGTAGGTCAGAACCTTCCAGTGGTCAAAAAGAGGTGAATCCTAGTTCTATATTCCAAAGATGAATTTGTCCTTACAATGATTTTGAGAGAGTAGTAATAATTTTTTAGATGTTCCCTCACCTCCCTATTTTCTCAAACCTTGAGAAAGTGTTCTGATTTCCCCCCATGTGCCATTCTTACAAAGGAGCAGAGCCTTTGAAAGAAAACCATTTTTTCCAGCTCTCTTCATGCTCGGGTGTTCTTCCAGCCCGGTATTCAGTGAGCAGGACTGCACAAGCAATTACATGCAAATTTGTCGGGAGCGAGGAGGTTCGTTTACTACATTCAAGCCCATAGAAGATCAATAGAAATGCAGAATCTAATCCTACATGAAAGCTCCATGATCAGGTAATGGTTGCAGAGTTAAGGCCTGCAAAAGAATGTTAGGAATCAAAGGGGCATGTGAGAGAAAAGCATTATGCCCAAGTGCTTTTTTGAACCATATGGGAAAGACAAGAGACAAAGTGAAGCAAAGCATTGGAACACAAGAAGGTAGACACGCAGTTCAACACAAATTGTTAGCGGTTTTCAAAAGATATGAATGAGGATTGGACCAATTAAAAATGGCTGCCTGGAAAACCTTTTGTTGGCTATTTAAAGAATAGCATTGTGCAAACTCTTGCTTAAGTTTAAATCCTGCAAGCTACGCCTGCATTTAGCTCGTGAGTAAAAGAACCCCTTAGTGCTAGTTTTACTTTTTGTGATTTCTTTTTCTGATGTTTTCTCCCATGCAAGGCCATGTGGCCTGTTGGCATTTAATAAAGGTTGAACATTTCACAATTGAAAGCATGAGAAAACTACGTTACGTTTAGAACTATTGTGATTGCATGCAACACTGACAATGGAAAAGAGCAGGGTGGGAACCAGGTCCTGCTGGAGAGGCTGCCAGTTATCCTGCCTGATTGGTTGTTAAGTAATTTGACACACAGGGTATGAACTGGTACACAGCTTGTATCCCCCTACCTGGGGGGTGGGATGCTAAAAATCTGTGGCCTCAATAGCTTCAGAAAGTGTTATGTGGATACTTGAGCTGACACCTAGTAAATTGTCTAAGGATTCACTAACGGTCTCCAAAATTTGTATGCATCTTTTAAAATTGCATGCAAATTTTTAAGTACTTGTATTCCGTTGCCATCTACTAGAGAGTGGAGTATTTAATAAGCTTCTTAGCCATTTCTTGCAAC